>CM021103.1:443037788-443183108 GCA_007115665.2 Sequoiadendron giganteum | reverse complement strand
TAATTAAATAGAACTTATTTACTTGATTTTTCATTTGATATATATCATCTATCCTTCTCCACAGATTCTATGGTAGTCTTATTATGCCTTGCATAACCACCCCATTTTGTTTTTGGTCAAAATGGGTCCCCCTTTGTGTTTGTTTGTCCTTGGTATTCTTGTTTAGGTCTTAGGAGTTGTTCTTTTTCCTCCTAGGTCTTTGTTTCTTTTGTTTTTGCGGGTTTGAAATGCGGGACAAAACCGAACTTAGAAATTTGACAAAGTTCCTAGTCCAGTTTTCGTTCCTGTCTCGGCTCCATTTCTTCCCTTGTTAGTTTCTTTGTTGTTTTGTTTGTCTTGGGCTCTTGGGTTGTTTTCTCCCTTGGGTTTTTATTTTTTTTCCTCCTCTTTGTGTTTCTTTTCCTTTTGCCAGAAGCAGGACTGAAATGAAAACTCAACCCAGAAGTTTGCAAAAGTTCCAAGTCCGAGTTTCATTCTGATCCCGCTCCCATTTGTTCTTCCTTGTGTTTTTATTTTTTTCCTTTTGTGTCCTGTTTTGGGACGGGCTTCGCCCCGGTCCCACTTTCCTTTGTTGTTTGTTTTCCTTTGTTGTTCTTTCTCTATGTCGGGAGCAAAACCAGAGTCATATCTGAACTTGGAACTTTGCAAAGCTTCAAATTCGGATTTGGTCCCAATCCCACCCCTATTTCTTTGTTGTCCTTTCCCTGCCGTGGGACCGAAGACGGATCCAGAACGAAATGTGGAACTTTGACAAAGTTCCTAGTTCTATCCTGACTTCGCTTCTGCTCCTATTTTACCTCTGATGTACAAGGTGTACTCAACTTCGCTCTGATTCTACCCTTGACCAACTACATTAATGCACTAATTACATTCTCCTCACATGTGCGAAATAGTTTTTTAAAACCTTAATCAAGGTTATTTGCCTCATTACAATTATCTAAAGCATTTTAATGAGCCAAAGATGAAGTAACTTGAAGACGAGCACGATTTGGTTGTGGGTGAGCCTTCATGAGCAGATTCTGATCGATTTCCAACCCTTTCTAGTTGTGTTTTGAGGTAGGTGGGTTTCTTCCGTTCTCTCTTTGTGTTTTCCCATTTTCTTGATCTGTTTGTTCTTCGCGTGTTCACGAGAATTTTCTCATGCATCTTCGCTTGCGTGCGTTTGTGTTTTTTGTTTTGTTTGGGTTTGTCTTTCATTTTCTGTTTGTTCTTTGTTGGCTTTCCTCCATTTTTTTTGTTTTGTTTGCTATCATTTTGTCCATTCTTGGTGGCATTTCCGTTCCATC
Organism: Sequoiadendron giganteum; assembly: GCA_007115665.2. Taxonomy (NCBI): domain Eukaryota; kingdom Viridiplantae; phylum Streptophyta; class Pinopsida; order Cupressales; family Cupressaceae; genus Sequoiadendron; species Sequoiadendron giganteum. Next base: position 443,181,822 of record CM021103.1, on the reverse strand, counting down.
GTGCCCTAGTTTCGATTAGGGCTTCGTTTTGAAGGGTTTTTATGTTTAAAACTATTTTAAATCTTTCTCTCGACCCTTTCCAATCTTATGCCTTTATCAGTCTTACTGATTTAATTATGGGTTTTGATGCCCTAGTTCTAATTTAACTCAACGGACCATACAAATTAGGGTTTGCATATCGCGCCCTTTTTGCATAAATGACCTTGCTAGCTCGATCCCGGTCCTGTTTGTCTAAGAGAAATTGACCTTAAATCCTGCCTCCCCATGCCTTCTTTCTAACTTGAGTCCAAAATGATGTAGGCGTGTGGGGAGAATCCACTTTGCCATGGTAATCCATAGCAGAACTAGAGTTGAAAATGAACTCGTCCAATGAACTTTTGCCTAAGAGTTCGGTTTCAGAAATGATCCCACTCCCGGTAGGTTCTGATTTTAATTCTGATTCTGAATCTAATCCCGCCAAGTTTAAAATTTCACTAAGTATGGAGGGTTACCTAGGGAAGAATAAAGAGGTATGAAAGGTAACATTTACAATGTTGATTCCTATACCTTATGTTGATTTAATCTAGGGTTGTCTTGCAGGAGTAAAAAATGTCAGGAGCATCTGAAGACGTTTCACAAAAGGAAGGGCAATTTGTGGAAATCTCAAAGGGAGTGAAACCAAAGAATATAAGGGTATGTTTAGGATCATCATGGAAAAAATAGGCCCTTAAGTGGTAATGAAAATTCAGAAAAATCAGAGTAAGGCAACTTGACATAAAAATATGTAAAAGTAGAATTTGTGGAAAATTGAATGTAGTTTCTAAACTACTAGGTTTATTTAAAAAAAATTAAAATCTATTTGGTGAAAAATTGAATTTTCAATGCAGTAGTACTTAAATTTCAAGGAAAAAATAAAAAGTAGGTGTCTGTGTGACCACCCTAACCATAATAAAATGATAATATTTTTTTATAAGATTTTAGATATAAGTAGAGGACTCATGTACGAATGTGGTGCATATTTTTTTTTAATTTCTTTCCAAGTAAATAATTAATTATGATTTTTTTATTACAAATTTTAAAAAATATAAAAACTCATATGTCTGACCTTAACTTGGTCAAAACTTCATGAAATTCATTATTTTTTAATCCTATAGTATGCAAAGCATAGAATGCGACACATGTTTTGGATTCAAAAAATGTGATACCATTTGAAAGCTATAGATGTTTTTCAATTAGCCTATCGATTAGGACTTTAGTCGTAATTCTAATAGAAAATGAATAATAATAATTTATTAGATTCAAAGTAAAGTATAATTTATATTGGTGGAAAGTTGAGAAGCTCCTTTACAAACCCTTTTCGTTTCATCAATTTTGGGTAAAAAAAAGTCGTCGACCACATGGGCAAAGTCTGGAAAAGCAAGGTAAGTTGTTAAACACATTTTTTGTGTTGACTTCTTAGGATTGGCAGGTCCAAACCAAACTCCAAAGCAAGCTCGAGGCTAATCCCTAGGCATTAAATTTTGTGTCAGACATATTGGATATCCAATTTGAATCCGATATCCGATATGTTTTAGATATGAGTTTAAAAAATGTTATACAATTTATAATATATGATTTAAAAAATGCAATAAAGTTTATAATTTAATATATAATATACAATATAGTTTATAATGTAATATATAATATATAATTTATGATCATCTCTTACCGAATTATGTATTTAATATATAATATATAAATATTATTTCAATATTTTAATTAATGTATAAATATTTAAATATATATATATATATATTACTAATATATAAAATATTTAAATATTATCTCTTTCCCTCTCTCTCTCTCCATCTCTCTCTCTCCCAAGTCTCTCACTCAATCACTCCTATCTCTCTCCCCTCTACCCTCTATCTCTCTCCCACTCCCTCCCTTTCTTTCACTGAGTCCTTCTATCTCTCTCCCCTCTACCTTGAACCCTTAAACCCTCTACCCTCTACTCTCTCTCTCTCTCTCAAGTATCTCTCTCTCCTAACCCCCTCTCCCTCTCTCAGGTCTCTCTCTCGCTCACTCCCTCTACATCTCTCCCTCTACCCTTAATCCTAAACCCTAAACCCTTAACCTTTAAACCCTAAACCCTTAAACCCTCTAACCTCTACCATTAACCATATATACCCTCTATCTCTCTCCCACTTCCTCTCTCTCTCAAGTCTCCCTCCTACCCCCTCTCCCTCTCTCAAGTCTCTCTCTCAGAGTCACTCCCTCTATCTCTTTCCCCTCTACCCTTAACCCTTAAACCCTCTACCCTTAACCCTAAACCCTAAACCCTTAACCCTTAAACCTTAAACCCTTAAACCTTCTACCCTCTACCATTAACCCTATATACCCTAGATATCTATATACCCTCTATCACTATCCCACTCCCTCTCTCTCAAGTCTCTCCATTCTACCCCCTCTCCATCTCTTAGGTCTCTCTCTCATAGTCAATCCCTCTATGTCTTTCCCCTTTACCCTAAACCCTTAAACCCTCTACCCTCTACCCTCTCAAAGTTACTCCCTCTATCTCTCTTAGAGTCACTTCCTCTATCTCTCTACCCTCTGTAACCCTTAAATATAAACCATAAACCCTTGACCCTTAAACCCTCTATCCTCTACTCTCTCTCTCTCAAGTCTCTCACTCAATCACTCCTATCTCTCCCCCCTCTACCGTCTATCTCTCTCCCACTCCCTCCCTCCCCCTCTTTCACTGACTCGCTCTATCTCTCCCCTCTACCCTTAACCCTAAACCCTAAACCTTAAAACCTTAACCCTCTACCCTCTACTTTCTCTCTCAAGTCTCTCCCTCCTATCCCCTCTCCCTCTCTCAGGTCTCTTTCTCACTCACTCACTCCCTCTATATCTCTCCCTCTACCCTCTACCCTTAACCATTAAACCTTGTACCCTTTATCTCTCTCCCTCTCTCTCTCTCTCTCAAGTCTCTCCCTCGTACCCCCTCTCCTTCTTTTAGGTCTCTCTCTCTCATATTCAATTCATCTATCTCTTTCCCCTCTCCTCTTAACCCTTAAACCCCAAACCCTTAAACCCTCTACCTTTAACCCTCTACTATCTCTCTCTCTCTCTCCCTCCTACCCCCTCTCCCTCTCTTAGGTCTCTCTCAGGGGCAGAGTCCACCCCTCTGGATCTCACCCTCTATCATGAATCTCTCTCTCTCTCTCTCTCTCTCTCTCTCTCTCTCTCTCTCTCTCTCTCTCTCTCTCTCTCTCTCTCTCTCTCCCTCGTGCCCTAGGCTAAACCCTCTACCCTCTCTGTCTCTCCTTCATAACCCCTCTCCTCTCTCCAGTCTCTCTCTCGCTCACTCCCTTTATGTCTCTCCCTCACCCTTGGCCCATGCGACTCTCTGCCCTCTGCATTGACCCTATGTACCCTCTGTCTCTCTCCACTCCCTGCCTCTCTCTGGGTCTCCTCTACCCCCTCTCCCCTCTGTTGGGATCTCTCTTCCGAGGTCACTCCTTTATCTAACCCTAGATGTCTTAACCCTTAGGCCTTCGTATGACCCTCTGCCCTTCAACCCTTGCTCGGTCTCTCTCTCTCTCTCTCTCTCTCTCCATCTACCTGTCCTCTCCCTCTCTCAGGTCTCTCTCTCTCTCACTTTCATCCTGTCCTCCTCACCCTTGACCCTTAAATGCTAAACCCATATGACCTCTGCCACTCTGTAGACCCTCATGCCTCTCCTCTCCTTCCCTCTCTCTCTCTCTCAGTGTCTCACTCAGTCATCCCTGTCTCTCTCCCCTCTGCCATGTCCCTCTGCCCTACTGTCTCTCTCTCACTCCTCTTCTCCCTCAGTGACCATGACTAGACCTAGACCCTCTACCCTCTGTTCTCTCTCTCCTCAGTGTCTCCTCATCCTCTCCCTCTCTCCAGGTCTTTTCTCTCTCTCCTCTATCTCTCTCCCACTCTCTCTCTCTCTCTATATATATATATATATCTCTCAAGTCTCTCCCTCGTACCCCCTCTCCCTCTCTCAGGTCTCTGTCTCACTCACTCACTCCATCTATCTCTCTCCCCTATACCCTTAACCCTTAAACCCTAAAACCTTATAACCCTCTACCCTAAACCCTATACGCTAAACCTTAAACCCTCTACCCTCTACCATTAACCCTCCCTTCCTTATCTCTCTCCCACTCCATGTCTCCCTCTCTTTCACTTAATTCCTCTACTTAATTCCTCTATCTCTCAAGTCTCTCTAAAGTCTCTCTATCTCTCTCTCACTCAGTCCCTCTATCTCTCTCCCCTCTACCCTAAACCCTAAACCCTTAAACCCTCTACCCTCTACTCTCTTTCTCTCTCAAGTCTCTCCCTTGTACCCCCTATCCCTCTCTCAGGTCTCTCTCTCACTCACTCACTCCATCTATCTATCTCTCTCCCCTATACCCTTAACCCTTAAACCCTAAACCCTTATTACCCTTTATCCTAAATCCTATACCCTAAACCATTAACCCTTAAACCCTCTACCCTCTACCATTAACCCTCCCTTCCTTATCTCCCTCCCTCTCTTTCAATGACTCCCTCTATCTCTCCCCCCTCTACCCTTAACCCTAAAACCTAAACCCTAAACCCTAAACCCTTAAACTATCTACCCTCTACTCTCTCTCTCTATCTCTCTCAAGTCTCTCCCTCCTTCCCCCTCTCCCTCTCTTAGGTCTCTATGTCCCCTCTACCCTTAACCTGCTACCCTCTCTCTCCCTCTCCCTCCACCCTTAACCCTAAACCCTTAAACCCTCTACCCTCTACTCTCTCTCTCTCTCTCAAGTCTCTCCCTCGTACCCCCTCTCCCTCTCTTAGGTCTCTCTCTCACTCACTCACTCCATCCATCTCTCTTCCTTATACCCTTAACCCTAAACCCTTAACCCTTAAACCCTAAACCCTAAACCCTTATAACCCTCTACCTTAAACCCTATACCCTAAACCCTTAACCCTTAACCCTAAACCCTTAACCCTTAAACCCTCTACCCTATACCCTAAACCCTTAACCCTTAACCCTAAACCCTTAATCGTTAAACCCTCAACCCTCTACCATTAATCCTTAGGTCTATGTGTGCACAAATCAGATATCCAATTTGTAGCACTAAAATCCTACCGTTACAAAACATTTGAAAATGTTTTTCAAATCAGATATTAGATTTTATCAGATATCGGATTTGTGGGCCATAGAAAAACCCCATGTGGGTCATTTTGTGCATTCCAACAGACCCTACATTCTGTTTGTAGGCTTTGCAAGTGACACACGCGCGGTTTCGAATAGGAAGAGATAAAGATCAACTTTTTGGAGCATCTTCTACTCAAATTTGTCATAAGCAATGATTTTTCAGCATCATTTATGAGGTATAATGGGGAGCAGCAATCGTCGGAAGCAAAAACATAAGAGAAAGCTTACAAAAGAACAAATTAGAACATATAGACAAAGAGATAGAGAAGGTCATAGGAAGAGAAGACAAGGTATGTTAAATATTGGTGAACCTGAGCCCTATGGTCTTTCAAGTGAAGAGGAAATTGACTATGTTCAAGGTGAAAATGTTGAACATGATATTTAAATTGGGAATGAAAATGTTCAAATTGATATTGAAAATTTTCAAGGTGAAAATGTTGGAATTGAAGATGTTGAACATGATATTCAAATTGGGAATGAAGATATTGAAATTGATAATGAAAATGTTCAAGGTGAAAATGTTGGAATTGAAGATGTTGAACATGATATTGAAATTGGGAATGAAATTATTCAAATTGATATTGAAAATGTTCAAGGTGAAAATATTGGAATTGAAGATGTTGAACATAATATTGAACCAAGTGTAAATTATGTTTCACCAGATTACATGAGAAATGAAGAACCTTGTGTGGAAGAAAGACATATTACAAATTCAAGACCTTCAAGAACCCCTAAATGGTTACTTGAAATTGATGAGAAAATTATAAACAATTTTGAAGGCAAGGGGTCAACACGAACTGTTTGGTTGTGGGCTACAAGAATTTTCAACCAATATTTTAGCGATAAGACATTGACTGAGAAATGCCAGCTTTTTGTACAATTGCTAAAGATGCAAAAGATGAGACCTTTGCTAGCCAAATTGAAGATTCCTGTGAACAAGAAGACCAAAAAAAATTGTATTATTGTCAAAAATATTTTTAATGCTCTCAAGTCTATTGGAAAAAATAACAAGGAAAAACATAAGAGAGCTACTCAAAGAGTCATTACAACTGCCCCAGTAGACAAACTTATATTGATTTTGACATAAATCATAAAACTTTGGATAGAGCACTTGCAAGAAGACAAAGAATAGATGATCCTCTTCAAAATGATACATGGGCTTTTGTCGGGAGGCTTCCACGTGTTGATAAGAAGCTAACCAATAATGTAAAGTAGGTATTTCAACAATTTTGGCATGATAACTCTAGAGTATCACCTAATGCAAAGGATGTTTTAAAGTTAATAATTGGAAGTTGAGACCATACACCGCATCCTAAACATTTCTTGGAATCAAGCCAAACAATGTTGTTTAATTTTTTTATTGGAACACATCCAAATATAGAAATCTCGCAAAGGACTTTTCAAGGTTTGAAGCCATTTTATTGTGTGCATCTTAAGATTCATAATACTTGTTATTACAAATACCATGTGGAGTTTTCAATGTACCATGAACTATTATGCTATATTTGTTCTTCTTTGCATACTAATGAAATGTTGCAGGAGTGTGGTGCAATGCATCTTCCGAAATCATCAAGGGACTTGCTAGATCTATTTTTATTTTCTAGAGATGATGGTTGCTTTTTCTATAGAAATGATTGTTTAAATGCGAAGTGCTCACAATGTGGTGGCTTGTCAAAGTTTGTTCAATGTACTCATGAGGGTTCCAAACATGAATTTGGAAAGAAGCTTGTTGAGAAAAAGAGCTATGAGATAGTCAAATATACTTTGTAGAGTGGAGGTGAAGGTTCTAGATGTGAGTTGGTTACAAAAGAATGCAGTGTTGCTAATTTTATTTCATATTTTAAGGACAATCTTTTCTACAAGTATGCAAAGCATAGTCGTAGGTCTCAGTGGTTGGATCAACAATTCAGGATGTGTAAGGACTCTTTTCCAATTGGAACTATTATATCAGTGGTTGATTTTGTAGAAAACTACACATTGCAACCACAAAATGAGGTACAATCTTAGTATTACAATTCCATTCAGATTGTTATTTTTGTCCACATAACGTTTAGACATGCACCTGATAGTATAGAGTAGGATCGAAAGATAATCAGAGAGTGTCATTTTTATATGAGTGATGATAGAGCTCACTCATCCGAGTATGTCCAACATTGTTTCGAGAATTTTTTTGAGTTCTTGCAGGAGCATGATATAGCAATAGGCCGACATCTCATTTAGTCAGATAACTACATAGGTCAATTCGAGAATGCTCGTATGTTTTATTGGTTGAGTAGAATGCATGTAGAGAGGGGTGTACCTCATATTTGAAGTTGGGCATGGGAAAGGGGAGCATGATGGAGAGGTGCATGTGTAAAGAAATCTCTAGTTAAGGAGCAATTGAAGATTTCAGGAGCAAAATTTAGTGATGCACATTCTATTGTTGATTGGTGTAGTTCAGCATTGTCACAGGGAGGGACACTTGATTCAACAGTGTGTAGATTCTTTTGGTTGGTTGAGGAGGGTACAGTGGGAGGCAGATTGGATTATCATACAATCAAAGATTCTTCAAAGATGCATTCATTTCGAAGCTCATATGCAAGCACATGGACCATTTGGACATGACAGTTGGCTTGTTTTTGTTAGAGTTGTATTCAGTGTGATTGGGATCAATGTGAGTGAAGTGAGTGGGTGGATACATGGGTTCCACAGTATCTAACTCCTTTATATCAAACTAGATCCATGACAAATGAAACAATGGAAAGTTCAATTGATTATGACCGGATTTCAGATCTACTACAACCAGGACATGTTTTTGCAGTTGTTGCACCGCAGGGGAATGAAGAGATATCAAACTATTGGTTGGCTCAATGTGTGCGGGTAAAGCACAAGCTAACACAAACGATGGAAGATGATGATGGGTTTGTGTATCCTGCAGGTTCATTTGTGGTTGTGGGAACTTGGTTGCAAACATACATGATTAGAAAGAATGGCATACTTGTATTTGAAGACTACGAGAAACACAAAACCATTCTCATGTATTCACACCTTATTATAGCAACAAATGTTAAGTTGTTGAAGCATCATGCCAAGCCAAAGACAAAACAACTATGGACACTTAGTAATGCTGACCATAAAGCAATATTGGATACTCTTAAGCAAAGAGATGACCCTTTAGGCACACTTGAATAGCATATTCAAGAATGAAAGGTACAATGCTTAAGTTCATTAGTGTTCTTTATTTAATATTGATATTTTGTATACTATTGCAATGCAGGTGTCTTTAATAGTGATATTTTGTATTTACTTTTGTGATATTTTTGGCACGATTGATCATGAACCTGTTGCAACAATAGGCAGCTTTGATCCTTTCAGAGAGGTATGCGACAAATTACAATAATATATATTGGTTATTAAAAGCATATTTTATAGTTTGTATTACCATCTCATCATCAAGTAGGTCATTTAGAATAATATAGATTGGTTATTCTAAGCATCTTTTATAGTTTGCATTACCAATTCATCATAATTCAGGTTGTTTAGATTAATATAGATTTGTTAGTCTAAGCATATTTTCTATTGTGACAATATAGATTTATCATTTGACAACTATTGCGATATTTTTGGCACGATTGATCATGGACCTATTGCAACAATAGCCAGCTCTGATCCTTTCAGAGAAGTATGCCATAGATTACAATAATATAGATTGGTTATTCTAATCATATTTTATAGTTTACATTACCATCTCATCATCAATTAGGTAATTTAGAATAATATAGACTGGTTATTCTAAGCATCTTTTATAGTTTTCATTACCAATTCATCATCATTTAGGTTGTTTAGATTAATATAGATTTGTTAGTCTAAGCATCTTTTCTATTGTGACGATATAGATTTATCATTTGATAAATTTTACGATATTCTTGGCACGATTGATCATGAACCTGTTGCAACAATAGTCATCTCTGATCCTTTCGGAGAGGTATGCGACAAATTACAATAATATAGATTGGTTATTCTAAGTGTCTTTTATTCTAAGCATCTTCTCTATTGTACGTAGTTTAACTGCTACCTTGATGGTTTGTATAGGTGGTTGTCACTCCAAAAAGTCAACATACTACTCTTGTGGAAGACTGTGCCCTGAATGCCTCTAATAGGAAAATTTTGTAAAATTTGAATTTTCAAATGTGAAACAATGTAAAAAGGTCATAACTGTGTATGGGCATAATCTATATCCAATGATGTTTTTTGAAATATGGGTCAAATGTCTGGCATTGTATAAAGGGTATGTTTAAAATATAAAGGGGTTTGTATTTTGGAAACTCATAGGTTGAAATAGTCATACAGGTGTATGCTTTGTTACTGTTATTGGGACAATTCTGTAAGAGCTTTTTGTATTTAACCAAGTTACAAACAGAGGTTTTCTTCCTAGTTCTTTCCTATCGGTATGCTCGTTTGAACCAGGTTTCATAATATCTCCCATTTATATATAATAAATTGCAGTGGCTTGCCACTTTTGCCAAAAAAAAAATGTAAAAAGGTCATGTGAAGGTCATTTCCAATGGCATAATCTAAATCCAGTGATGTTTTTTGAAATATGGGTCAAATGTCTGGCATTGTATAAAGGGTATGTTTAAAATGTAAAGGGTCTGTATTTTGGAAACTCATAGGTTGAAATAGTCATATAGGTGTATGCTTTGTTATTGTTATTGGGACAATTTTGTAAGAGCTTTTTGTACTTAACCGAGCTACAACCAGAGGTTTTCTTCCTAGTTATTTCCTGTCGGTATGCTTGTTTGAACCAGGTTTTGTAATATCTCCTATTTATATATAATACATTGCAGTGGCTTGCCACTTTTGCCAAAAAAAATATGCAAAAAGGTCATGTGAAGGTCATTTCCAATGTAATTGAGTCTTTTATCTAGCAAAGTGGAAACAAGGTATTTGGGTGTGCATGATGTTCAAGTTGATTGGGTAAGAGTTTTCTGATGCAAGAGCTAGGTGGCTTTAAACAATACAATTACAATTAAAGATGATTCAAACTCCAATTTGATCCTGAAACCCAAACTTGGCTGCAACTTCACTAAAATAGGCCCATTTTACAAAGAGACTCATATTTAAAAACTTCCCAAACCTGAAATTTTGATGGGGAAGCATTAAACATCCTACCAAACTACCAAAACCACAATTTTTTTTTGTGAGATATGCTTTCTAAAGCTCTATTTTAACAAACCCTCATTTTTAGCAACTTTCATGAGGTTTTTAAGGAAATCAATGTTTCCAACCTTGCCACACCCTATAAACTCATCAAACACATCTATTAGGACCTGCACAAGCTTGATCCAACCTTAAATCTTGCTGCCACCATGTTTTATTGACATTAGCATGTTGTAACCACCATTTTTCACCTAACTTCACTCATTTTTGCCATGCATGGCAACTCACCAACTCAGCTACAAACCTTTACAGCTCTTTAAACCTACATATTCACCTTATACAGTCCTAATAACATCTACCATGGCCATACCATTGAGCTACAGACTATAGAATAGATGGTATGGCCTTTTAGCACTTTGGACTCTTAAGGGAAATCGCCAGTCCTATGTAGCTCAGAGTGATTCAGTGTATTTGGGTGCAAAAAAGGACCATCCCTAGCGTAAATTTACCCATCTGAACATGTTGGAACAATCCGTTTGGTTGTATGAGCTATAGAATGAAAGTTGCACCACTTTGCAACTTTACACTGCTTGCATCTGACAACTTTTCCCTCAAGTGAAAATTACTCACCATGAGAAAATGCTTTTGAGATAGAAAAAACTGATAAAGATTATTTTAGATAGTTCCAACATGATCCCATAGCCTCAGACGGAGAGTCTATAAGTGTCACGGTTTCTCAAAAATAGCCCTTCAAATATTTTTTCCTTTTAGCACTTTGGACTCTTAAGGGAAATCGTCAGTCCAATGTAGCTCAGAGTGATTTGGCATATTTAAGTGCAAAAGAGGACCATCCATAGCATAAGTGTACCCATCCAGACGTGTTGGAATAATCCGTTTGGTCGTACGAGTTGGAGAATGAAAGTTGCACCACTTTGCAACTTTACATTGCTTGCATTTGGTAACTTTTCCCTCAACTGAAAACTCATCAGCACGGGAAAACGCCTCCAAGATAGCGAAAACTGAGAGAGGTTATTGTATATGGTCCCAACATGATCCCATAGCCTTAGATGGAGAGTCTGTAAGCATCACAGGTTTTGAGAAATAGCCCTTCAAATATTGTTGCCTTGTAGCACTTTGGACTCTTAAGGGAAATCGTCGGTCCAATGTAGCTCAGAGTGATTTGACGTATTTGGGTGCAAAAGAGGACCATCCATAGTATAAATGTACCCATCTAGACGTGTTGGAATAGTTTGTTTGGTCGTACAAGTTGGAGAATGAAATTTGCACCACTTTGCAACTTTACACTACTTGTATTTGGCAACTTTTCCCTCAACTAAAAACTCATCACCACGAGAAAATACCTCTGAGATAGAAAAAACTGAGAGAGGTTATTGTAGATGGTCCTAACATGATCCCATAGCCTCAGAAAAATATTCTGTAAGAATCATGGTTTCTGAGAAATAGCCCTTCAAAGATTGTTGCCTTTTAGCAATTTGGACTCTTAAGGGAAATCGCTGGTCCAATGTAGCTTAGAGTGATTCAGTGTATTTGGGTGCAAAAGAGAACCATCCCTAGTGTAAATGCACCCATCTAGATGTGTTGGAACAATCTGTTTGGTTGTACGAGTTGCAGAATGAAAGTTGGACCACTTTGCAACTTTAAACTGCTTGCATCTGACAACTTTTCCCTCAATTGAAAACTCGTCACCACGAGAAAATGCCTCCGAGATAGAAAAAACCAAGAGAGTCTATTGTATATGGTCCCAACATGATCCCATAGCCTCAGACGAAGAGTTTGTAAGTGTTAGGGTTTCTAATAAATATCCCTTCAAGGATTGTTGCCTTTTAGCACTTGGACTCTTAAGGGATTTCGTTGATTGAACGTAGCTTAGACTGCTTCGGCCTGTTTGGGTGTGAAAGGGGACCATACCTAACCTAAACATACCCATCCAGATGTGATGGAACAATCGGCTTGGTCATACAATTTGTAGAAAAAGATTTATTTATGCCCTTACAAGTAGTTTTCAGCCTCCAACCAAACTCCAACGTTGATTTTTGTGCGAAAAAAAGCCATGAGACCATAGCTTGTTGGTTTATTTTTAATGTAAACTGGTGGGAAGAAGAGTTAACTTCTTCATAAACTTGGTTTCAAGTAATTTCATTCATTTTTTTGCATTTAAGAGGCATTTTACTGGAGGTCAGTCTGTGAGCCCTGTTCCAAGGGTTTGAGTGCATTTAAAATGGACTGTTAAGCCTTCCACCCACTGTATGATGCTATAACTCAATGGATAGGATTAGATAAGATAGATAAACATGTTTGCATTGTTTCTTGTGCAGGGGAGGTCAACATTATGATTTTTGGTGATGCCCTAGATGGCATTTGGGGTGTTTTTGCATGAAAAAGTGAGGTTAGAGAGGGTAAAAGTGGGAATTGTTTGAGGGCAGTCACTTTTCTTGTTCTTTTAAGCTTTAGCAGGGTTATTCAAGGGTGTTGGAGTTTGTGGTAAAGTTTGGGGAAGTCTGCAAGTAGGTTTTTCAATAAACCCTTGCCAAATTTGAGCAATTTGATGGTTTTGTGGAATAGGGTCTTAGAGGGAAATTTTCAGAGGATAAATGGGAAAATTTGAGGTTTTGTCATCTGTTGAGTGCTGCCCCAACAATTTTTAGGCTCTGTGAAGTGTTCCAAGGGTGGTTGCTTCGGAAATTTGGCCTATTTGTCTAAGTTGAGCAGCGTAGTTTGCATGATTTGTGAAATTTGTTCCAAAGGCATCCTATGTGAGTTGGAAGTATGTTGAAGGGGACTAAAATGGGTGTCTAGAATGATGATTAGTTGCAGGATTTGTTAAAGAGATCTGAGAGTTAAGTTGAGAAAGGTGTTTAGGAATCCCTTTATTATGAAAGTGAGTGGTTTTCCATCCTTGGTTGCATCAACTAACCATCAACTAGTCCTTTGTTTCCAAGGTGCTCCTACACCATTTTCCAAGCATCCATATAGCTTGTTTGAAAGCACCTATTTAAGGCTTTTAGCCATAGTAGCAAGGCAGTGAACTGTTTGATAAAAATTCTTTGGTAGATGTATGAAAAATGTGGTAGCATATACAAGGTAGTGAATTGTTTGAAAAAATGCCTCAAAAAAAGGTGGTCTCATGGTTATGGAATGTCATGAAAATCTATAGCAATTTTCTTGTCATGGCATTCTATCACCATGAGAGCACATTTCTTTGAGGCATTTTCTTTAAATAGTTCATTGCCTTGTCTATATTATTGCATACTATTATGCTTTGTTAGATTCTTTCCAAGCATCCATAGCTTTTTCAAAAGGACTTGTTGTAGGATTTTAGCCATAGTAGCAAGCCAATTAAATGTTTGATAGAATGCTTTGATAGACATGTATGAAAAAAGTGGTAGCATAGACAAGCCAATGAATTGTTTGAAAAAATGCCCCAATGAAATGAGGTCTCATGGTGATGGAATGCCATGACAATCAACAAGGCAGTCAAATTTTTGAAAAAATACCTCAAAGAAATGTGGTCTCATAGAATTCCATGACAAGAAAATGCAATTCACAGCTGCTCCTAGTTATTAGTTATGCAATGTGAAGTAATTACATAATTGCTTAGGTTGACTTTGTAAAAACTATATTGTAATTGAAATTTTTTCATCTATTAGCGTCTAGTTGTTAGTTATGCAAGGTGAAGTAATAATTTGAGTTTGAAATATGTGCAATGCAATGTAATTAGCTATATGAATATAAACTATATAATACAACCATTCTTTTCTACGCTATTGTACATTCATATTTAACCATTGCTCAAGATAAAATTTTGAAAGAGTTTAATCATGCACATGAGAAACAAATTAAATTTCAATTGTCAACTTCTATATATCAAATTATCCAATAATCAAGTGTATGTACATATACAAAAGTGGCATCAACGCCAACTCAAACAAAGTTTTACAAAATGTGGCATATGCCATCTCAATATCTATTCAAAATTTACATGCCAAAATGTCTATCTCATCCTAAACTACCAGTGGATCATCAAAATGGAGCCTCTTTGAAGCACTCATTGGCTCTGAAGGTAGTTGCACAAGAAAAATTCAAACCACAATTGATATTAGTTATACTATATAATTTAAAATCGAATAATTAACATCAAAATCAATATACATTGAATTTTAATTGAACTCTAAAATTGAAATCTTCATTACTTGAAATATACATCTCTTCAAAGGGTTAGGAGTCCTAGAATACGCCCCTCTCAAATAACCAACCGAACCAACTTTTGAAATGTCAATCTATATGTGAACAAAAACATAAAATTGATCCAAGTTAGCATACGATTGTTGGTAATAGGAACATATTTACCAAACACAAAATAAAATAAATGCATACCTCTTTAGGCTGATCTTTTTCTTTATCTTCTTTAGGTGTTTTGAGACCTCCTTCTTGAGGTGTTTCAACACCTACTCCTTCAGGTGTTCCAATACCTACTCCTTCAGGCATTCTGACACTTGTCAACAATGATGTATAGCTCATAACCGCCTGTACATAAAAATGACAAGTACATATAAAACTACCAATCTATGTCGATGTATATATAATCAATATAAGATCTTAAAAATCTTAATTCAATCTAATTTGAGTTCAATTACCTTCCCCTTATCTAACTTTGCACCTCCATAGTCTAGACAAGGCTGCACCTCACTCGCACTAGGTATTTACTACAAGAGGAAAATAAAATAAACATATAAGTTATTATATAATTTCATTAATGACAATTCAAATGACAAGCAAGTATATAATAAAAATATATAAATGAGTGAGTGCAAAAATGTATATTGTGTGCATGTCGAGGCCAAATGAAATGGTCCTAAGGGTGCTATCAGTCACCTGTGTGAGCTCCTCCTCAGACATCAACTGTTAAATAGACCATGTAAATAAATATTAGTACTTGATACTATCTCTTATTAATATTCATTTAAAAACAAATTCAAGTTATGAATTTACAACTTAAATCTTACCTGTGTCACTATTCCAACGTCCCCCTCTCTAGTAGGAGAGGACTCTGTAGGGTGCGCTCCACTCCCCTGCGTCTGATCTATAATTTCCACATCATGGAGGTCATAATCAGAAGTGTCCAAGGGATGCTCAGCGGGTTGTACAAGAGGACCCAAGCATATCTAGTGGCACATAGTGCAAGTATGTGGCACAAAAATATGTGGACCTGAGGAGGATGATGCAACAACACTCGAGCCATCGCCAACATCACCAGAATGTGGCTGAGCTATTGTAGAAGCATGCGAAACCAAAAGATCAATCAAAGAGGGAATAGCCTAAATAGTTTGTGTGGTTGCATCCTGCATAATATCTGGATGATATATTGGAGGTGGCAGAGGAAGGGGAGGAGGGGGAACATATGGGCGCGAGACTACTCTAACTGCCCCTGGTCTATCTCGGGGCATACCTCCACCGATGCCCTGGAAGGGTTTAATGTCAAAGTAATTGACATGATGCCCTAACAAAAACTTAGAATATAATTTTTTAATAAAGTAAAATGGTATATCACATTTGTTGTTCGGTGGTTTATCAAAAACCATACACCAACGATCCCAAAATTTATCTACAATGTCCCTATTTGTGCACCATTTTATAAAATTTTTTGGTTGATTAACATTAACTGGAAAACCGATGCGGGGGTCAACGAAGAAAGAGGCTATTTGGGCTTTTGTTATTTGGATATCTTTCACATCATCATAACAAAATCCACATGAGTAATATTCCCTCATGTCTTCTCGCCATGAATGAAAGGCATTATGTTGGGTGGAGGGGGTTTCTATATTTTTAATTATTTCCTTCAATGTGTTTGTCATCTCGAAAAATCGAGGGATTGTCTTATAAACATCACAAATGCCCCTCAATTGCTCCAATTTTTCACCAATTAAGTCTTCAATTGATGGCTGCAGAGGTGGTGGAGCGTTTGGCATTTGTGCATTTTCCTTCTCAACCATAATACCTGATTAAAATTAAAAACTAATTAATCTAATTGAAATTACACAATATAAATGAAATTATTGTAAAAAACCCTATATTTTAATAAAAAATCCAAAAAAAACCCTACTTTTTAACAAAAATCCATAACAAACTCTAGTTTTTAATAAAAATACATAAAAAATAGTAGTTTTTAATCAAAATCCATAAAACACATTAATTTTTAATCAAAATCCATTGTAAACTCTGGTTTTTAATAAAAATCAATAAAAAACCCTACTTGTTAATAAAAATCCATAAAAAACTACCTAAAATTATACAAGTCTAATAGAAAAATTGATTAAAACAAAAAAAAATACCAAAAACTTACCTTTGAAATCAGATATCTGCTCAAATCAGATATCTGATATCCAAAATTCTCAAATCAGATATCTGATATCCAAAATTCACTCTCACTGTGAGCCCTCAGCTGTTTAAAATGACTTAAATGATTTTAAAATGTCATTGTTATGTACTTATAGCTGATTCAAATTGGATATATGATATGTACTTCTTTCCTTGGGAATTGCTTTGGAGCAATGTACTGACACCCAAACCAGAAAAAAGTCAACTCAGGATTTTTCACGTTTTTGGGTCGATGCAAAATGCAAATTTTTTCACATTGCCACTTTTTGGCACATCATGATCCTGCACATACCCATAAAGGTGGAGCAATTGCCTTACACCTTGAGATATAAACATCAGGATGCAACTCTTATAGCCAACAAGTTGGATTCAGAATGGGCTGACATCACAAACACTAATATGGGGCCATTCAATTATGAGGAGTTGATTGTAGATACTTTCTCAAAGGATGTGATTGGGAGGACTGAAAGAATAGCCCAATCTAGACTGGCACATGTCACACTCTTCCCTTTATCAGTTCAGTGCTCGGAGCTAATGCTCATGGCAGTGGGGGCTTAAAATCCTTCATCAAGACAGTGTATGGACCTTCAGGGGAATGTGATCATTGATCTATCTCCATTGATGATGAGGTTCTTGTTCAATGCACCTACCCCCAAGAACCCCAAGCAATTGAATGAAGTAGAGGCATTGTAGTTATTCAACAGGGACAAGGAGGCTAATAGGTCCCACATGAACAAAAAATGGTTGAAGACTGAGAAGAAGTCCTTAACCAAGGTTCCTGAACAACCCAAGAGGGGAGACTTCAAGAAGGAAATTGATGACCTAATCATGATGCTTTTTGGGGTGTTTCAAAAGAAAGACTGCATATTTCAAGGAATGGATGTTTCCATTCATTGAAATGATTTTGGATGGTAGGCAACAGTTTGGTTGGGGCATGATTTTGTCAGATAATTTGAACAATCAGATGCTCAAGGTGGGGCAAACAAAGAACTTCTTCATGACCTCTTATGTTGTATATTCAACTGCAAGGATGGGCAGATTCTCTGGATTGAATGCAGTGGGCATATTGGGAGAAGCTCCTGGACAAAAGAAGGCATGGGAGAATTATGATCAGTTGACCCTACAAACATCATAGCTACATTATAGAAGGGTTAATGATGCACTCCTCTATGTCATTATTAACCAGATGACATGAGATCTTGGATATAGGATGAGTAGGGAGGCTATGGCCTTTACTACTGAATGGGGACATTGGTATATCTAGTACCCCGAGTTCTCTTACTTTAGGTTGGCAGGTTTTGATGGACATCCTCATCGATTGCCAAGATGTTGCAGTAATAAGATTGTTCTTATGGAGTTTATATATCAGGCTATGGGAGTCAATACAAAGTTTTCCAATAAACACAAGCCTGGATGCCACAAATTTCCCATGAAGTTGTGAGAATATTGTTGTGTTCACAATTTGGCTGCAAAGGCAGTGTGTGAAGAATTAAGTTATCTAAAGGTGGGATTGTATACAACTCAGAAACACTTTGATCCGGAGCATAAGATGAATGGTTTAGCTCCCACCATTTTGATAAGCATTATAACTTGTTAGAGGATTTTTGGATAGATTTGTACGATGATTATGATGTAAGGAAAATGAACTATGAAAGGCTTACCATCTCACAAATGATTGAATATGGGGTAAAGGAAGACATTCCTGATACACTATCAGATGATGGTGTAGTTTTGGACCCCGGGTATGAAGCAGAAAATGTAGGCACCAAAAACTTGGACCCAATAAATTGGGATAAAGAGAAGTTTGTGGATATTAAATGAATCTGTAGAACAATAATGGATAGGAGTATCCAATGGGTGATAATGAGAATAAGGGAGCTAGAAGCTCAATCCTCAAAGAAGAGGAAAGCAGGAGGTACCCAAGGTTATAGGAGAACTAAGAGGATGACAACCCCTAAGGAAAAATTGGAGTATTATCCTCCTAGCTCTGGAGGAGATGTTGATCCAGGAGTACCTACTCAAGAAACCCATGAATCACAAGATGTGGAGACTACAACAACTAGAGAAGGAACCTCATCTCAACCTTCTCTCCCTGAAGAATCTACTAAAGAAGTACCTGCAGACAACCTCCATGAACAAGTTGAAAAGGATAAGCAAAAGGAGGTTGAGATTCATGATATAGACATTGATTCAGAGGCCACACAATAAGATAATGAGCCTCTTGTGGCTTCATCTACTAAGGATGTTGAAGATGTTGGGACCAATCATGTCCTAACTCCAAAGGACCAATGGAAACTCTTTGAGGAAGCAAAGAAGGAGGTTGATGCCAAAGCACAAGCTGATGCACTTGCTAAGCAACAATAATTAGAAGCTAGAGCAAAAATTGAAGAGTTAGCAAGGCAACATAAAGAGAAGGAGGACCTCCTGCAACAACAAAAGGAAAATGAATGGAGAGTTAATGCAGAGAGGGAGAATTTGGCCCTCCTACAAAAGATTCATGACCTTGAAGAGGAAAAGGCCTAGCAGAGGAGAGAAAAGGAGGACCTTGAGGCCAAAGCTAAAGCTATAGAGGAGGCCCAAAGAAAGAAGGAAGAAGAAGAGCTCTTACTAGAAAGAATAAAGGCAAAAGAACAAGCCAAACATGAACAAGAAGTGACCAGAATGTGGGAGAGGGTTAAGGAATTGGAAAAACAAAGGGATAACATATTGGAAGAGAGGAGATTGGAAGAAGAAAGAGAGAAATATGAAGTTGATAAGTTAGCTAAGGATATGGCAGAAAAGGAGCAGCAACAAGAGGTTGATTCTCAACCTAAGATAACACTTTGGAAACTCCTCTCTTCTGCCACTTCTTCTTCACAACAAGTGGTTACTCCTCTTGTTGCCCCAACATGGTTAAAGCTTAACTTGGAGAGGAAACAAATAGTCCAACCTCAGCCCCTAAACTAGGATGATATGATGAAGGGAATTGAGAAGGAAAGGCCCAAGAAAAAGGCTCGAGTCCTTTATTCCACCAAATAGACAGATGCTAGAGAAATTATAGATGAGTGTGCCATTCCCATGGTTGAAAAGGACAAACAAGAGATGCAGTTGAGTGATTATCAACTAGGCACTATGAACTTAGGGAGACCTACAAGGAACCAACAGATGGATCTCATTGATATTGTGGCATCTTCCACTAAGTCAAGGATGATAAAATATAAGCAAAGGAAGGATGAGCTCAAAGCTCAATTGGATCAATTGCATAAGTTCTTGAAGGACTTATCTTCTCCCATTTCTTTGCAATCTATTGCTCTTGAGACACCAATTTTGTTGAGTAAGAAAGAAGTTGATGACCTTGTTGAGATGAGAAGTAAAGTAGGGATGTTGGATAGATGCACTAATAGGTTGAACCAAGAGGTGGACGAACTGCTTGTTGAAAGTCATAAGGCTCATGAAGGTTCATGGGAATCGGTAAATGATATGTATGCATATGTTGAGACCCTTTGGAAACAAGAGGAAGAATACTGAGAACATGTCAAGAAAATAAAAGAAATTAATAAGTTACCTCAACAAACACTTCTAGAACAATCCATCCTTGAGGAAGGTAATGAGGATTTTGTTGATAGAACTATTAACATTAACAAATTTCGGTCTTCATTCATTTTTGCACATAGGAATGAAGTGCAACAGGCTAGCAAGGATTTGGCAGATCAAATTGTTGAGTTAGAGGCAATTATAGTTATGATTGTGAATGAGGATGTCCCTGTAAAGAATGGTTTCCCTATTGATGAGTTGAGGAACAAATGGAATAATAGATTTAAAGAGGCAATAGAAAAGGGAGATGATGATGATGATGATTTGTTAATTGATAGGTTCATGGATATAAAAGAGGTAGTGAAGATTGCTCGGAAGGAGCTTACTAAGTTGGATGATATGCAAAAGTTCACCTCTGTTGAATTGAAAAGAATAAAATTTGAAGACAATTGGGTAGATGGGTCAAATGTAGATATACTTAAACAAGTATTGGACAGTTATGATGAGTATTTACTTGAGGAGAAGATAGAGGAGTGAAGTGGCTATGGAATATCCTTTTTTGAATGAAGCATCAAATGATATGGCCAACTAGGCAACTCTCTCCTACTTTTCAGGAACATGACACAAGTTCAACTGAGGATCCTCAATAGTTCAACCTCCTCCCTTTGCCTACAGATTTTTGATAAGGAGTTATCAATTGTTAATTGAAGATCATAATAGGCAGTTGCCTCATTCAGCCCCAGTTGATCCTTGATTTGTGGATCTCAATTTTGATGAGAGGAATTAGTGTTGAACATGTCTATATGTAGAATTTCTCTCCATATTGTAAGGGTTGGCTAATTGAAGTGAGGATTAGTTGCCTAAAAGAGAGAGCTAGGATAATTTTACAAATTTTTAGAAGTTTTACGATTTTTATGCAAAGATACTTAGACATTTTTACAAGTTTCAATACAGTTTATGTTATTTCTAGAATGAGTTTTAATGGTAATGTTGATGAACAATAGTCATTTGTATGCCAGTGAATGTTGTGCATAAATGTCTCGTATTTGATGAAAATCAATAAAAGATTTTGAATCTGAGACTATTTCATTGAGTTATCTGTGAATGAGATTTCTTTGTGTTTATTGATCTATGAATTTTAGTAATGAGCTGGTGGTGTGTTCTTGTTTAATTTTGAAGTTTAGTGATGATGAATGATTGTATGTCTTGAATTTGCACTATGAATGAATGCAATGGTATAAAGTATTATGTGGATTGTATCATTTTATGGTTTTAGTTGTTTGAAAGAAATGCTCATTATGAAGTTTATATGTTTGAATTTAAAAAAAAATACATTTATGTTTTGTTGTCCTGATCTTTGTTCTATCATTTGATGTTTATTTACACCCCCCAAACGTTAGATTAATTTGTATTATGCAGCTTGTACCCTTTACCAGTAGGCCCCTTGAACATTACAGTTGCATAGGCCGCTGGACAACATCAACACAGCTGAGAACCAACTACAAAGACCTTGGAAGATAGGTAGATTTATGTTATTTATCTTTTTCATGAGAAATAGAGTAGAAATATTCTGTTTTAATGTTGTTGTGTTACATTGACCATCAACAAGTCTCCTAGAAAATATTCACAAAGACAAAATCAAAGAGACATAATTGTATCATTCCTCAAGCCTTCATATCGAGCTTTATCTAATCTACATATGATATTTCTTTCTCTATCACACCCCTCCATTGATCTCATTCATCAAAGAGATCATTCAATTTTAGTTTTCACCTTTCATAACTAGAGCAATTGAGCTTCTCAATCTTTGAATAGGATGTGTTTGTCATATTTTTTCTAACCACATTTGAATCTATAAAACCATTAGCCAAAAAAATAATCCTAATGCAACCACATAAAAACCCAACACTACAAGAAATGTGTCCTCTAAAATCAAGTCATGGCTCTAATGTCAAATGTTGAATACAAAGTGAATGACATAATAAGGATATTAAATAAAGCAATATTTTAATATGATAAAGCATGTGATCAAACCAATAAAATTAATGTAACAATAAAGAAGTAATCACTAAATATGAAAATCGACACCAAATATATGTAGAGGAACCCTAATGGGAAAAATTGACCAAATTACCTTCAAAAGAGCCTTACAAATATTTATCCCATTCCTCCAATATATATGTTTGTGTGTGTCAAAAACAAGAAACCACTAAGTGGTATCCAAAAATTATGAGTCAAAACCATGAGCTATAGAAAACATATAATGCTCAATCAAGCGACTTGGAACCAATAGTTCCTCTCGCACCTCTCTTCATGTCATAGATTTAGTCATGATGGTAAAATTTATTGATTTACGAAACCTAAGCCTCTATGAGGGTATTCAATATTGTGTCATAATATTTGAATTGGGAAGATGCTCTATAACTCTCAATTTTGATATTTTCAATGTGACCTCCTTATTTAATGATTTCTTATATAATATCTCAGGCATCTCAAAGAATAAATAATGAATAAATATAGTCCTCATTCTTGCATGCCATCTATTTTGTCTACTCCATGATTTTGGAGATCATACATGATTTATCATCTATATAATTACATACAATTTACAATACTTAAGATTTATAAAGTGAATAGCACACCTAATCCTAACATTCTTTTCTTATTTTGTAAGTATAATGTAGGTAATATAATCATCCATTTTCACATGGAAGATAATGACAAATAACTAAATACTTGTAAGTAAATCAATTTGATAAAAGTTTTAGGTAACCAAAATAAATATGCGTGAAGTATTTAAGGGATATACAATATATAATATGTTTATGTATTTTTTATATTATATTTTTTTTGTAACTACTAGTTTTAATTTTATTAATATTCATTTGTAAAGACCTCTTAAAATAAGATATATTTAGAAAAAAACTTATAGAAGAATATGAACTTTATTTAAATGAGTAATTTTTCTAACACAATAATGGAGAGATATTGTCTTAAAAAAATAATTGGGGTACTAAGGGGTGAAGCCATGTAAGACATATACTACATCAAAAATAATAATAAGGAATATATAAACCTAAAAGATTACATAGAGATAAAGATCCAACATTAAAAGGTTGAAGGTGTTATTAAGACTCCCTCTTTTTGTAATTTTACTATAGAATCAAAATAGTTGATAAGTGAAGTGCAATGAAAAACTAGTATGAAAATTTATGTAATTGAAAATCATGATTTTATTAATTTAAATTCATTTCATCAAGGAAGAGAGGTGGCATTGGGGAGATAAAATATTTTAAATATTTCATAAAGACAATCACACGTTTCTCAATGAAAAAATGTTGCAAATATTTCTCACTATTAATTATGGATGCATTTAAATGTTTATGAAATCCTAAAATATATTGAGCAACATATAAGGTGAAGACATCTCTTATCATTGCCATGAAGGCATTGCATAACAATGAACAAATATGACACAAGTTATGAAATAAGCCTGTGTAGTTAAAAGAGCCTAACATGGCACAATGATGAATTGTATCATACTTGTACAAGGCTTACCCAATACATGTAGTCACCCAACTTTTGAAAGATTATTGTGATGTTCTCATTTCTATTGTTCAATAAAATTTTATATAGAGCATCAAGCAAAGGCATTCAATATTTTCACAAGAAGAAATTGCTAGTAGAAAATGAGAAAATTGTTAAAAATATTGTGAAGTCAAATAATTGTAACT
The DNA here is from genome assembly GCA_007115665.2 of Sequoiadendron giganteum. NCBI lineage: Eukaryota > Viridiplantae > Streptophyta > Pinopsida > Cupressales > Cupressaceae > Sequoiadendron > Sequoiadendron giganteum. Next base: position 443,157,861 of record CM021103.1, on the reverse strand, counting down.
CAACTAGTTTGTTATGTTCACTTTTCCTTGATCATAGGAATCTTCATTTCTAGTTGCACTATCTATAACATGTTGCACTATCTATAACATCTATGCACTCTACATTTTTTTTAATATTGAATATAAGTAACATACATATTTACTAAAGTCTTCCACTTAAATATTCTTAATTATGTGTAGGTCTATTAATATCTTATTTCATACACACTCTACAGACTCATTTTTCAAGACTGGTTTATCCATTGGACCACCTAAGATGTAAATTATATAAGAGTATGAAGGATGGAAGAATCATAAATAGCAAAGTGTAAGAACGTATCGAGTTCTATAAAATATGGATGAATAGAAGCAAAGGATAATGGACCGAGAATCTATGACTAAAATATATTTATTTAAGATTTGTGCCTTATTCATATCACTTTATAGCATTGGCAAATGTTGGTAGATATCAAATAATTATGTAAGTGAATTATGATGCAAATTTTAATATAAATATTGTTCCTTATTTGCTTAAGAATTATTTTTGTAAATGGATATTGCTTGTTATTTTCATATTGTCTTTAAATTCTCATATAAAACTTTGAATACCAAGACATAACAAATTGTTCCACAAATATATACTAAGTTAGTTCCCATGATATTAAAAAAGGTGGGAATTAACAACTTAAAGTTGAATATTTTAATTTCAAATCAAATTGATACTATATTAAATTGCCACTACATATTATAAAATAACATTAAAAAAAGATGAAATTTTAAGCTCAAGTTTAAATATATAAAAATATAAATAATAAATAAAAATATATATAACTAAATAAAGATATAATTAAATGATAAGTAGGAGGTATTTTCCGCAGTGTGTCAAATTGTGATATTGTTATCAGGATTCAACCGTGTAATTTTACATATCAAACTCATTAAACCATGTTTCATGAATACACGATTGAATCCTCATAACAATATCACAATATAATTAAATATAAAAAATGTAAAAAGATACTTATAAAAGATAAAAAGAAAGAAAACCCATATTTAACATAAAGTGTGTTACACTGTATATAATCTAAAACACTCTGACCCAACGTCGCTCCCATACTGAGTCATACACCACTTGTTCGCACTCATTTAAAGCAAACAGAAACAACCCTTACAAATGCGCCCACCTTATTTCAATTCGGAGCACATTTCAATTCCCGTTAAAAGACACGGCCACACCTTTCAGAAAAATATACTGAAAGATGTCGTGACGCGTGCACATTGCAGAAGCACTTAGCATAAACATAGGTAAAAGCAAAACACCATGATGCGATCCTGACCACTTGGATGGCCCAGCCCAAGCACAGGACGCTTCACGGGTCTTCTATCTCTGGTTCAGGTGAAGCTTATTAGCTCTGAAGCACTGCCGCCGGATCTCCCCGCGGGTTCCTGTGAGTGGGTTGTTCTCAGATAGTATGGTAATGGCCTTGGAAAACTTCTTGAAGAAGTAGTCCTGCTTCTTCGCCATCTTCTTCACATATGGCATCGTTCGTGGATCTGCATAGAGCTGCTGGTCCACTATCAGAAGCCCCTTGTTCTCCATTAAGTTACGGTAGTAGTTGTTGTCCAGCTTCATAGGCGTCCCCCGGTCATTGCGTACATACTGCACGGCCTTTGGGTTGGGAATGTGATCAGGGCATTTCTTCAGCATGTGCTCTACGTGGCCCGGGTCTAGCGTCGGGTCAACTTGGGGATACAACCTGTGAACCAGTTTCACGCAGTGTGTCCTCCCCACGCTGTGAGAACCTGCATTGTAGGAGAGTTCAATTATAAGTCTTCAAGATTCCGATTTAAACAACATTCTCAGGATTTCGGTTTAAACAAACTCTCCTAAATGTATTTTAGGAGAGTTCAATTAGAAGTTTTCAAGATTTGGGTTTAAATATCACATTTTAAATGTATTGTAGGGAAGTTCAATTAGAAGTTTTCTAGATTTCGACTTGAACAATACACTTTATATGCATTGTAGGCTAGTTCAATTAGAAGTCCTCACATTCTAAATGCATTGCAGGCAAGTTCAATTAGAAGTGTTCAAGATTACAGCTTAAACAACACATTCTAAATGCATTGTAGAGGAGTTCAATTAGAAGCCCTAAAACTTTCGACTTAAATAACACACTCTAAATCTTGATTTGTTTAGGTGACTCATCTTAAGTCACTCTAATAGCTGGATCTTATTAAAGAAGTCAACATGATTCAGATGAACAACCTAAACAAGTCAAAGTTTAGAATGTCTATTTGTTTGCATGGTTCATCTTAAAACATTCTAGTAGTTGAATCTTACTGAAGAAGTCGACATGATTTAGATGAACTATTTAAACAAATCAAAGCTTAGAGTGTGTTGTTTAAGTTGAACAGTTGTTTAAAACTTAAAAAGAAGAATCATCTAAACAAATCAAAGCTTAAAAGCTTAAAATATTAACAACATCAAATTTCCACAGTCCATGATCATGAATTGTTAAGTTTTCTGGATTGAAACTATGTACATTTTTGTGAATCCAATATGTTTTTTAAACCCAATCACTGAAAACTTTTGAAAAAAACCAATTTCATGGTTGATACCTAGTAAGGCGACAACGCCGGGGGTGTCGATGCCCATGGCCTGGAAGCGAGAAAGAACGGATGAAATGGAATCGTTGTGGTCGGGCAGGTACGATTCGACTACATTTGCCCGGCTCTTACGTCCGTCCCTCCGGCCCGTCTTGAGGGGAATGAAGGGTCCGCCCAATGAGACGATCCCGTCTCTCGCTGACAGCACCAGAATGTCCGCGCACGACACCACACCGGGGCACTCTCTCTCCACCGCCTCTTTAATGGAGTCCAAGTACCTGAAGTTGCGCAGGCCGAAGCTCCTGTCCGTCTCCTTCTCAGACACGCTCTTCCTCGTCGAGTCCAGCAGAAGAGACGCATCGCACGACTGCACATTGTACAAAACACCCATTTTTCATCAGCATTACCAAAAAAATAACTCAAAGAAACGAACCCCATCCATAGTACATTACATACATACCTCCACAGCGCAGTCGTGGAAGATGTTCCTCAGCCAGGAGAAAGCGGTGTTCTTGTGGCGCTTGTAGAGCAAGCGGACCTGCTCCTGAATGATCTCTTCCGCCTGTGGGCACGAGTCCTTGTAGTAATTCATCACCAGTTCTCCATTCGAAAAGCTCTCATTCCCCGCACTCACGAGCCCACTCTGCAACTGCAAGCTCAGCACAACACAAAGCACAATCCAAACAGTTCCCATCTTTCCACTCTTGCTTGAGTGCTGTGAGCAACATACTGAGATCTGCCCAGATTTATAAGAAAGAAGCAGGAATCAGGAGGCAGAAGAAGCCCGCCCCACTTACCCCCGAATCCACGTCATCCACTCGTGACATTTTTCTGTTTAGCAGACTAAATGCACCACGGTGTACGCCATAACTGCGAGGAACAGTACAATCGGCACAGGTTTTTTAAGCCTTGTGGGGGTTGTCGGCGAATCTTGAGTAAAATAATTGATATTTGTGATCGTGAGTCGGACGTTTTCCCCCTGCTTGAAAGCGTTGGAGGACGGCCGTCGATTTAAATCTTGATAATGCGTTCTGGGGCCAACAAAGTTTCAGAGTCCAAATGTCCAATATATAAATAGGCAGCATGTCAGACTCCGTACATGGAAGATAAGGACTTCGTGAAGACTTTTAGTAAGCCTTCCGATTCACGCAATGCTGCATTATTATTAGTATTAATTGTAAATGGTTACCAATTTAAGTGTCATTTATATTGGCTACAGCGTATTGACCGTACATAACAATGTATTAAAATTCAAAAACAAATGAACTTGCACGTTGGGGGTCAATGCGTATGGCAAAAGGAAAATTGAGAGAATATTTTGGATAGTGTTTCTCTGATTTTGAATTTGGTTAAATTTGGTAGATAAAGAGTGCAATTTGAACATGTGAAAGATTAAGGGGACATGTATAATTAAGAGAGGTGTTGTTCGAATTATTTAATAGGAAATTTGAATTGATTGTTTCAGGTAATGATTTTTATTGTTTTGAGTGGCGATTTTAAAATGACTATAAAGATGTTTGAGTTGCTTGGTAGGAAAATGAAATTGATTGTCTACTAATTAGTCGAGTATAGAAATGATTTCTATTGTCTTGAGTGTTGATTTGAGATTATCAAGAGATGTTGTTTAAGTTGCTTAGTAGGAAAATGGAATTGATTCTCATAATCAATCAAGTAGGGGAATGATTTCTATTGTCTTGGGTGGTGATTTGAGATGATGGTAGATTGAAGATCTTAAATAAGTAATAGAAAATTGGAGTTAGATGGAGGCAATGTAGAGAGTAGTGAAGACTATGTTTGACATTCGAGCTTTTGCATTCTAAGTTATTAACAATTTCGATATAATTCAAATGAATTTTAAGCTTATCAAAGTGATAAAAAAAATTAAAACTAATAAAGGGGAATAAAGGTGTTTGACTACTCGCTCATTCTTTTTGTATTCATCATAATAGTATATTATATATACATATTGTATTGATATTTTTTATACTTTCTATATATTTACTTACATTATATAGCATAATGATAATTTAATTGATATCAAATTTGTTGAGTTCTACCATTTTAGAGTGCTTGCAATTAACAAAAAAAGAAGTTATGATGGTAATTTCTATTTTTTTTTGTTGCATATTAATAATTGTTATCAATTGATAAAATTTGTGTGGGGTTCCCTTGATAAGGATTTCTAAGTTTGTTGATAAGGATTTGATTACTTTCTAAGCATTTAAAAAAATTAACTCCATTCTCCCTCAAATTTATGGTGATCACTTTTTTTCATGTGATGTAGGTATTTCTTACATAAAGAATGTCATTATCTTAGACAAATACCACATCACTTTTATCTCCCCCATGGAAAGGAAATAAATTTGATCATTATTAGTTATAAATTATAAGTATTTCATTTTCTTCAAATGGACATTATTTTATTTGCAATTAAAATATCATTTAAGTTATCTCTAGCCAATTACAAATACCTTTGACTATCACAAAATATTCATTTTTATATAAAATAGAGTTTTTTTCAATTGCACATCAAGACTATTATTATTAGATTTCTTTTAAAATAACCTTAAATATTATGTTTTTTATGTATTTAAACCAAAACTTGCATAGTGATACAAACAAATATAAAAATGTGAACACCCACATATCACAAAATCTTCAATTGCTCTCACAATTTTTTAAGTTGAGACTTGGCATTTGTTGTCCACAACTCAAAGAAGAATTGGAAAAATATGTGTCTCACCACCTCTAAGACACAATTTTGAGTCATTCTTCAAAGATATAGTAAAAGATATAATATTCTAAAAATTATCTCACAACTTGATAAAAGATGGTCAATCTTTATTGATGTGGAGATATTCAAACCAATATTATATTTCTATTCAATATTCACATAATTTTCTTACCAAATATAAAAAAGAAAACTAGTAGAATAGTGATGATATATGGATTGACTAATCAAATAACATGGTATGGAAATAGAACCCTTTTATAATCCACAAAGTTGGTTGACCTAGTCTAAAATTTAGAAGTAGATTATGCATATGAGACTAGCTCATACTACTAAATTTATATAGAAATAAAGTATTACATAAACATATGAATGTCGCCTACATACTTTTTAAAATAATAAAAAAATATAGTTATGACACAAGAATCATTAACGAATTATTAATAGAAATTATTTACTTATGAAATGCAAATTAAATCATTTCTTCTATAATATCTCTAAAGGTGTATTTTACTTATTCAAAAAATCATATTAATTTTTAGTAAACCCCACTAACATCATCCTATCTATTATTATAGCTAAGAGGCATCTTATCTTAGTCAAGGTGTTGTGACATCACATAATGTCACATGAGGCAAATAGTCACTAATGCATCACGTATGGTGACACAAGTGGGAGACTTACAAAAATATGGGTCAAAAACATTTTGATAAAATTAAAACACAAGTCTCGAGAGGAATTCAGAGCTTACAAGAATAATTATAGCTTTCGTGGTAGTGGCACCTTCAAATTTTGGCAAAATTTGAAGTGCCTATGGTAAAGTAATTGATTGCAACACTCAAAAATATACATGTGAAATCTATCCCAGTAGCCTACTTTGGAGGATCATAACTTGAAGCATGTTCACTTTTATGTCAAATTACTTGGTAAGCACATTCCTCTACCATATGTAAGTGTGTATGTTTGATCTCAGCTTCTTATGATCAGAGTTGACAGGGTTTTGAAGCACCAAGTTGGAGGGTTCTGGAAGAGTTTGTTGTTTGCACATTATTGGATCTACCAAGGTGGTCAAACTTTGGAGGTCAATATTTATGATCTAGATGATTGTCATGATGAACCAATTGGTGCTTGCAATTGTCCCCATGTTAACGTGCTTCCACGTCCATTTTCCAAGCCCTAGTACCTTGTTTGATATTTTTACCAGGATAAAAGTGAATACAGTTTGTAAGATCTATAGTGTGCACAATGTTATGTCTGTCAAGGTTGCCTTTAAATGGATTAATATTTCACATCTAGGTGATAGTTAAGATAGGTGGATTGGGTCTTGTGACTCTCTGAATGTTCATATACCCCTGTGTGTATTTGTAGAGCCTCAAGCTTCAATTTGATATTTTTTCAAAGACAAGCAAATGGAGTTTTCACAAATTTTGATGTCTGCATTTCTAGAAGGTTTCAAAGGGGTCACTTTTGACCTTTAATAATTTGTGAAGGAAATGGATTGGAGAAAATCCCTTCTGCACATGTTCATTAGTCCTAAATGAACTAATTTCCCCAATGGTAGCTTCCCGAGAAGAGATCTAGTATTATTTCAAGGTGGTGATTTGGTGAGTTCCAATTGGTTTTTTGACAAGTGTAGTTTCATAAATAGCTAGGTGAGCTACTTTGAGCATTAATATCTTGCAATCTTGATGGCATCATGCAAATCTGTTTGGCGACCTTGCTCCCATATCATCAGTCAACATATCAGTGCATTTTCGTGGCTCTGGGGGAATGTTTGATCAGTTTTCTAGGTTGATTTTGGAGGCTACCCAACTTATTTCGGTCACAATGCAAAACTGTCAAAAAGTAATTTCTGATGACTACCCATTTCAGTTTTTTAAATGTAAATGTGAAATTGTTGGCAAAAGAGGGATGATAATAGTCATCAAGATTAATTTATTGCAAAGTACTTTATATTAGTGAAATTATTTTTCACGGGGATGCAAAAACAAAGGAATATAAAATTAAATATTTTTAGTTGCAAAGGGAGGTGAACAAACATTTTTGGTTGAAAGGAGGAAGGTCAAGTGTCACTTCTAGATTATTTTTGAGGGCCTCTTCCTTTCTATTTATTTTCTCCTTTTCATTGTGGGGACTGATTAGGATTTTATTTTTGGGGAAGGCATACATTATAGGAGCCTTTTTAAAGCAGGGTAATGAATATAAAGCATTAACTTGGTGCCCGAATTTTGGTTTCAATTTTTTTTTTTGAGATTATTGATAACAATTATCTGGTTATCTCCAATTTTATTTTTCCTGGTTATTTAAATCCATATATCAAGCATATGCCTGGTTTATCGAAGAAAATTCATGTTTTGTGTGGTTTATTTGGTTGGTTTCTTCAAGTAAGATTTTTTTTTTTTTTAATAAGTCATAGTAACTTGGAAGATTCATTTGGATTAATAAGAAGATCCTAGTAATTCATTTCCTTGCACATTTATGCAATTCATAAATTTCAAAGTGCCAAATAATTAGAGTTATAACCAGAAGGAGGACACATATCATTCTATATTTTGACTTCGTTGCCCAGTGGAAGAAAGGCACTGATCATTCTTATCCCCAAAATAATTTCCTATAAAATAATTTCCATACTTTTTAATTGTTTCAGTTGTAGGAACTTAGGAGTAGTAGATAGTTTTGAATCATCCATATTTTAAACCCTCATGCTAGTGTGAAATAGATTAAGAGAAGATGATCTAATTGGGAAATTGTGATCACACAAACTCTACAAATCTGTATGAGGTTTTAAATCTGCTTAATTATCATCAGTTGATCTCAGAGGGTTAACAATTATTGGAGATAAAAGTACACCCACCTAGGTATAGAAAATCCTAAAGAACAAGGAATTATAACCATATTGGTTAGTTCCATTCATTGGCCATATCACTTATTAGGCCTAATTTCATAAAGCTTGGCATACTTTTAGGGTTTAACTATCTATTGATTTGGGAACCAATAGGTGGAACTTGAAGTTCCCTTTCAACTTTGCAACCTACAAACTACAAGCATGTCTCTAATCCCTAAAACTTTGTATCTTGTGGAACTTTATAAGTTGCAAGAAATTTTCTAACTTGTCAAATTCTAATCTTCAAAGTATCCTTGTAGTCCTTAAAACTATAAATTTTCTTCCAATCTTTGAATCCACAAACCTATAAGCATAAAATTTGAAGCTCTAGAGTAGCTTTGTATTCCTAGAAACTACAAACTTACCTCCAATATGTTAGTGATCAAAATTGTCAATCCCAAATCCCTAAAGGTAAGCTTCTTATTAAGTTGCATGGGTGTCAAAATTGAGGTAGAAACTTCAACCTTATGGTCAAGAAAGGAAAAATTCAACTAATTTTTGAGGTATGTAAAACTTCTTTCACTTATAATCTTTACTAAACTAAGGGGGGCTTCTCGAAGGTGTTGCAATGGATCTCAATATAATTACTAAAAGCTTACCCTAACACAAACCATACTCATTGCATAGTGCAACCCTATTTCAATTGTCTCATCATGCCTATATATTGATTTGAGGGATTGAGAGTTTAGCACCTTAGTAAGAAGATGAACTAGCACACTAGCTATTTGAAATGCTTTTCAAGATAGCCCCTAGTGTTGTTTTATGCATTTAGCATTGGATTAAAGTAATTAAAACACTTTGAATTGAAAGATGTTTAAATTGATTTATATTGAATATTGGGATGATGGGGAGATGGATCCATTACAAAAATAGTGCCAATATGTATTTGGTCAATGGGGTCATTGAGTTCATAAAAATATGTAACTAAAACCAATAGTGATACCTTAATGAAGATATATTTAAAAAAATACTGTATCCTCCAAAATGTATATAGAAAAACTAGGTTCTACACAAGAGTTTAGAAAGAAAATAGATATTTTTAGAATATTAAATGAATCTATTTAATTTAATCCATGAGCATACCCATACATTTCCTTTATTATTCTTAAAATATATCTTACAAAAGCTTTACAAGGATTTTATAGTCATCTGGTTGGTTGACTAATCAACAAAATAGCTAGAAATACACACCATACATATGGAGATACCCAATCAAGGTCGATTCTACCATTAACCATTCACTCTTCATAGATTATACAGATTATTAGAAATTTGGAACAAACCCAAAACATTATATATAGTATCAAAATACTATACCTAGAGATGGAAACTAGAAACGTACTGGTTCTACTAAGATAATTTCTTCCTATGTCATGTGATCCCTTGATTTCTCCCCTTTTCCATCCTCTCTAAAAAATGTAGACCCTTTTGGCCCTCAATACCTTCAGAGAAGGGCATACAACTCTTTCCTTAACTAAGATGGGAACCTTGTAGAAAATGGTGATACCTCTCAAGGGAATTTCCCTTGATTTATGCCTAAAATCATGCTCCAAACATCCTTGGAAGCACCTGAAAGGTATGTGGATTTTTTTTCTATCATATGAAGATCTATTGTTTTTATTCTTGTTAGGTCATGAAACACAAGGATTGCCTACTACCTATGAGGGGTATTTTACTATATTCATGGTGCTTGGAGGGTAGCCACAATGTATAGGGGTGGTTGTGACACATGAAAGTCTGTCTATTGTGGTGCAGGAGCACCTGAATCATGTAATTGAAAATGCACTATATGAGGGTTGGTCTAGGAGTTAGTGGTAGAAAGTGTGATTTTGTGTTAAATGAGGTCCTTGAGACCATTCATGATGTAATAAGGTTCATATGAACCATTTAATGTAATTTGAGTCTTTGGGAGTCTAAGTTGCAAATATAAAGTTGTCATTAGTAAAGGGTGCATAATTAGCATTGTAAAGGGTTAAAATCCTTTTAAAGAAAGGTGGTTAGGTGGTTATAGGCATTGGAGGAGGTTATTGAGGATATATTTTAGTGATTCCATCATTGTAAACATAGATTGGAAGATTTTGAATGAAGAAATTTAGTTTTGCATTGAAGTTACACGTTTCTCCTTGCATTTCCTAAACTTTGTTCGCTGGGACAGTCCGTACAACTTCAGATTTTTTTTGAAGGTTGACATGGAATGTTAGGGAATTGATTATACTTCCAAATGCTTCAGGTTTGATTGAAAATCAGTAATTTTGGTGTGAGTTATCTCTGTTTTTCTGGAACTGCTCTGTTTTGGTGCAAATTGGTGGTTTGAGAGTATAAAAATGAGTTTTTAGGGCATTCCACCTTCTGTAGCCATTGTGACTCAGTGGAATTATGCCATTTGATGTATTATAGTCTTTAAAATTTTGTGGAGGACTGAAGGAGTGTGTATGTGGGTTTGGGTGTTGCCTTAGGTTGAGTTTGAGTGATTTTCCTTATGAAAGTGGGTAACTAAAGGGCGGTTTATGAGTTTTGTGGTGAGAATGAACTATGTAATGAATTTTCAAGCTTGTGTAGGTGAAATTAAGAGTGTTTGAGTTGGTGGAAAGGTTTGAGAGGTCTGGCAAACAAGAATTTGAATAAACCCTACTCTTTAGGCTTATGGAATGAGGGTTTTGTAGAGCAACAAATGAATGAAGGGATATGCTTTTGAAAGTTGATGAAATAGGCCATTGGATACCTGTCTTTGAGGTCTGAACAATCATCCTTGTCTGGTTGTAATATTGAGGGGTACTTACTTTGGGAAAGTGACCTATTTAGGCCTAGTGGGACTTGGTGGGGGTTTGTGGTTGTTTTGGGAAATTGAAGGTGAAACCCTCTTGAGGGTGAGTTGATGTCTATAAAATTGAGTGCACAGTGGGGGTGAGTCCTTGGTTTAGGATTGAAGTTCCTATTCTTGTGAATTAATTCCACCTCGTCTCTGTATCATATCGGTATCAGAGCGAGGAAGTAGATCTCTTGAAGGTTGAAGGAGAAGAATTGGAGGGTGACAAGACATTATGGCCATTAGAAGGTTGGATGAGAAAAAGGAAAAGATGAGGAATGCTATTTTATAGACCAGATGCAAATGTAGAAGCAAGGTATGTAAATTAATGATTGATTCAGGTTCATTAGCTAATGTTGTTTTAGACGAAATGGTTGAAAAACTACACTTGACTAGGATAAGCCATGAATCACCTTACAAGGCATATTGGGTAAATGATAGTCAAAATATTGTGGTTAGAGAGAAATAATTTGTAGATTTTCAAATTGGTCCTTACAAATATGTTATACCATGTGATATTATGCCTATAAGAGATTGCCACATGATACTAGGCAGAGCTTGGCAATATGACAAGATGGCTACACATGATGGAAGACTTAATGTGTATAAATTTGAAAAGGATGGGAAAAGGTATACCTTGAGTTGTTTGCAGTATGAAGGGACACAAAGGAGGATAGGCATATGTGGAAAAAGAGAGTTGTTAGAGCAAAAGAAACAAGGGGACAAGGAAGAAATAGAGGAGCATAACGTAGGTGTCATGAAGAGAGTAAAACACCATGAAGAAGCATTGAGGAAAACAAAGCAACTTGAAGACATAAGGGAAATAAAGAAAGTGAAGGTCAAAGGTGAAATGACCTTGAGAGAGCAAGGTAAGCTTGAAGGTTGTGTCAAAGGTAAGAGACATGTATGAGTTTATTTATAAAAGGCTAATGATGTTCTAGGGCAGACACCCATGAAGAATACAATGGTACATAAAGCTAACACAAAGAATTGTGAGAAGAAGGTGCTTGGGACAGAGGTCCTAAAAGGAGAATGTGAGATCATGAAGAGAGAAGGTGGGTTACTTGAACAAAAGAAAATTTGGCATAATGGAGCCACAGGGAAAGAAGAGTGTTGTCCACTATTTGGGAAAAAGCACAAGATGTAGCAAAAGGTTGAAGGTGAGGACAAAGAGGTCTTGAAAACTAAGAAAATGAAGAAGAAGGAAGTGTATAAAGAGAGAAATGATGAGAGGATTGAAAGGCTTGCATATGATGAGAATATTATCATTGGGGCAGTGATGTGTCCCTTACGGGCATATGCAAGTGATAGGAAGGAAAATATTGTAGATACAGTGAGTTATGAGGTAAAAGGTACAGAGGCTGTTGAGACAACACGTCTGATGCAAGTGAAGAAGAGCAAGTTGGTTGAAGTAAATCAATATGAGAGCATTGTAATCATAGGGGGTGAAGGACAAAAGGATTATGTTCCTGAAATTGATAGGACCAAGGTCCTTGGAATGGGATCTCAGAGGTCTAAGGTAGATAGTCAAGAAGGTAGTGAGTTTCAGAATACAGTGCAGGCCATGAAGGCAATGATGGTAGAAGCTAAGGGTCTAATACAAGACCTGGGAGTAGATGTTGGACAGGATTTGAAAGCCAAGGAAAATATAGTAAGCCATGAAGCATGGCAGGAGATAGTGGAAGAGTTTGGAGAGTCTGAGAAAAAGTGTATAGAAGTTGAGCAAAGGTTGGGGTGTGTAGTCACCATGAGAGGTGAAGGAAAGATGGTAAAGGTTTTGCAGAGGGTTTCAATAAGGACAGAGACTAAGATTGAGATGTTGACAGTGCTGGGCCAGGGAATGGCTAAGAGAAGACAGTGTGTGTGGTCTCCAAAGGAGATGGAGAAGAGAGGAAAGTCTGAGATTGGGACAGTGAGTTGTCCTTGGTTGCCGAGTTTTGTAATGGGGGTGAAGGGAATCATTGATTACCTCCCTAATTTGTTCAGTCTTCTGACAGAGGTCAGACCAAGGGTTAAAATGAAAGTGGAAGAACAAAATACAGATTATATTGTAGAGAGTGGAGTTGAAGGGTAGAGATACATGTGTAGATGGAAAAGGCTCATAGGAGAGCATGAAAAATAGATACTAATGCATGGTTTTTTAGTTTGGTGTATTGAGTTTTTGTTTGCAGGTGCCAATGAAGACAAAAAGCAGCAAGAGGATCCATTTGAGAAGGGTCAACCATGGCAAAACCAAGACATGGCAAAGTTTGAAGGGTATAAGGTGCCTTGGAGGAAGATTTCCATGCAGGTGACCTGGAGTAGGTTTGAAGGGATTGTGGAGAAGGTAGGAGCAGACCTATGGAGTGATTTATGGGGCATAAATCTTTTGTACCCGAGGAGTATGGTGCAGGAGCACCTGAATCATGTAATTGAAAATGCACTATATGAGGGTTGGTCTAGGAGTTAGTGGTAGAAAGAGTGATTTTGTGTTAAATGAGGTCCTTGAGACCATTCGTGATGTAATAAGGTTCATATGAACCATTTAATGTAATTTGAGTCTTTGGGAGTCTAAGTTGCAAATATAAAGTTGTCATTAGTAAAGGGTGCATAATTAGCATTGTAAAGGGTTAAAATCCTTTTAAATAAAGGTGGTTAGGTGGTTATAGGCATTGTAGGAGGTTATTGAGGATATATTTTAGTGATTCCATCGTTGTAAACACATATTGGAAGATTTTGAATGAAGAAATTTAGTTTTGCATTGAAGATACACGTTTCTCCTTGCATTTCCTAAACTTTGTTGGCTGGGATAGTCCGTACAACTTCAGATTTTGCTTGAAGGTTGAAATGGAATGTTAGGGAATTGAGTCTACTTCCAAATACTTCAGGTTTGATTGAAAATCATTAATTTTGGTGTGAGTTATTTTTATTTTTTTGGAACTGCTTTGTTTTGGTGCAGATTGGTGGTTTGAGAGTATAACAATGAGTTTTTAGGGCATTCCACCTACTGTGTGACTCATTGGAATGATCCCATTTGATGTATTATAGGCTTTAAAATTATTTGGAGGACTGAAGGAGTGTGTATGTGGGTTTGGGTGTTGCCTTAGGTTGAGTTTGAGTGATTTTCCTTATGCAAGTGGGTAACTAAAGGGTGGTTTATGAGTTTTGTGGAGAGAATGAACTATGTAATGAATTTTTAAGCTTGTGTAGGTGAAATTAAGAGTGTTTGATTTGGTGGAAAGGTTTGAGAGGTCTGGAAAACAATACTTTGAGTAAACCCTACTCTTTAGGCTTGTGGAATGAGGGTTTTGTAGAGCAACAGATGAATGAAGGGATATGCTTTTGAAAGTTTATGAAATAGGCCATTGGATACCTGTCTTTGAGGTTTGAACAATCATCCTTGTTTATATTTTCAAACTTCATAATTCATGCCCTTTATTTATGTCCTTTATTTGTCAAAGAAATGAGCCATTTGTGAACCTTTGTTGCAGTTTTGCAAAGCCTACAAACTCATAAAATTTATGACATGGAGAACCTTGCACCTTTATTTTTCTATTCTCTTCTTACCTTCTCCACTTATTTATTATGTTGCACCTTTTTTATTTTGGAAAATTGGAAAATATATGTCACTCTTTTGCAAGGTTCACAAAATTTAGAACTTTGTGACATTCCAAATCTTATCACCTTTCCTTTTTTTCTTTGATCTTATTTCTCTTTTTAGTATGTCACACATTTTTTAACTTAGAAAATTTTATGAAACAACTTGCACAATAATAATATAATTTGAAATATTCTTCAAATACTTGATAATAATATGTCACTTTAAGGGGGCGGCCTCCTAATCCACTTCAAGGGGGATACTGTAATGCCTCACCATGTAACCCTAGAGGAAGTTGCAATTAACTACTCAAACGCACCAATTTTTTTTTGTTAAAGTACAATTAACATGTAAGTTCACTACCCAATGCCAACGACCTCTAAGATTACTTTAAAACCCATACATACAACATAATTGAATCCATAACATTAATATACTTAAGAAATTAATAATACATACATTCCATACATGATAAATTACATCATAACAATAAGAGATACAATAAGATTTGATATAACAATAATTTAACAAGAAGATTACATCTCTCATTCCCCGAATGAGGTAGATCCAATAAGCGTGATTACAAATTACAATCTTCCACCTCAATTACAAATGAGGGGTAATAAATTACAAGGTTCAACTGAAATGAATATACGCATGAAATGTAATTGGATCCCACAAGCTCTCCAACTGGAAATCTCGTCAACACGAACAAGAAGAGAACCCAATGGAGAAAGGTGCATGTTCCACCCAACCAAGTGGTACTTGAAGGCCCACCCCCCATGCTAGGAGATAGTAACAAGGATTCCTAGACAAGACCATCCACCTCTAGACACAGGCTAAAACATAACTGAACTTAATCAAATAAAAATACAACACTAACATAATGGTTACAATGCTTCCAAAGCTAATTAATCAATTGCATCACTGATATAAACATATTGCTGACTTAGGAGAAGTGCCATCACAATGCTACATGGGATATCCTGGTAAGTCTTCTTAGGCCCTGACCCCCATCTCGAGATCTCCTAGAAACCTCTAACGACTCCCGGCCCCTCATGCAAACCAATGTGGAATCAGTTATCTCTCATAGAAACAAGATAATGATCTTGCCATTCCAAGCCTTCTCATCCCATCCCAAGTCTATACAAGCCCTTGCGTCCATGAGCGAGGCATAATTATTCTTATTAAGTGTTTAATACTACCTATTCCCCTAATAAGTTCATTAAATTATCACTGGATTAAGTAACTCACAATGAGTTACCCCGGCACCACTTTGTGTGCCGACCCTCATTGAAAGCCACTCTTCTAAGACAACATGTGTAACAACTCCACAACCTAAGGGTAAACTAGTGCGACCTAAGGATATTAAATCCCTATCCAAAACATGAAGGCAACACATTCTCGTTCGTGATAACCGGGTAATCAACTGGATACAACTATATGCACTACCCAAGGCAATTCATAGGTTGACTATCATAATACGACAACCCCAACAATTTAAACACCCTGTCTGGAAGACTTATTAACCCTTCTAAACAATTTCCCCCAAAGCGAAAACAAAAGAAATTTGCGTTTAATAGAGCAATTTAAATAGGAATTAAATCTACTTTTGGATTTCCTAAATCCACTTCCCTTAATAAAATTCAGTAAATTATTGCCTCAATAAAACTAATTTACTAATATCTTTTTCAGACAAAAAAGGGAATTTAAATTATACATTCAATTTCCTTAATTGCTTTTAAATAATAATAAAATAAAACAATTACTTCTTCTATTCAGAACATATCATTTTAAAAATAACTATTTCTTCTTTTCAAAATGAATCATTTTAAAATCAATTAATTCATATATTATTTTAAAATCAAATATTTGTTCTATCAATATATATTATTTTAAAATAAAACCAATAATTCAACCATTAACATATTATTTTAAATTACTCCAATTACATTTAAAACATGCCATTATTTAAAACCCCAATTAAATATATATATTTAAATATACACGCAAATATAAATATATATATAAATATAAATATATATAAATATATATAAATATATATATATATATATAAATATACATATAAATATATATATATATACATATAAATATATATCCTTATATATTTATATATATTTTTTATTATTTATATATATTAAATATTTAAATATTATATAAATATAATATTAAATATTAAATATATATATTAAATATTTTAATATTATAAAAATATAATATTAAATATTAAATATATATATATTTTTTAAAGTCAAATTGGAAAAGAGTTAGGGCACAGATTTTTGGGGGGCACGTCAGATTTTAGTGTTGGGGCGGCTGTGTTTACACACAGCCGAACCCCCCATATGGGGGCAATTGTGTTTAAACATAGTCGCACCCCAACAGTGGGCACGACTATGTTTAAACACAACCAAACCCATTGGTATGGGCACGACCGTGTGGGGCGTGCTGGGCGTGACTCCCCCACAATGCCTCCCATTGGGGCGGTTGTGGGGTGAGCCCCCAACGACCCCCCCAACAAAACTTCAATTCTTTTTAAATATAAAAAAAATATTTTCATAGACCTGTGGATTTTAAATCCGCCAATATATTTTTGATAGGGTTTCATTTATTTTTTTGAACAACCATCTCCACTATGAAATATATAAATAAAGATATATATATATATAGTTTTCAATATATACATATATATATATACACACACAGATTTAATAAATTTACAAACTAGTTGAGCAAATAATTCTTAAAAATGATCATTTACAGTCATATTTCCATTTGTTTTTCTTTGAGAAAAACATTTGAACAAAATGGTTTCCAAAATTTGCTACTAGATTTAATATGGGTTTTTCATCCTAATTCATTTCTCAGTTTCTCAAACAATTATTTTCAACCAGCATATCAAATATATGAATGTTTCCAAAATCAAAATCAATTTAAATAACATGAACCTGGTTTCCAAAAGCTTGAGAAGATGCCAAATGGTGCAATGATTCTTTCAAAGATTCCAGCTCCTTCCAAGAAAATCAACAAAGCTTCTCCACAATTAAAATCCAAAACCCACAACCAGAATCCTTCTTCTTCCTCCTTCCTTCTCTCCATTTTCTTAACTTCCATGGTTAAAGCCTTAACTCCATGAAAAATATCTCTTTCAACCACCAACATAAAATATCTTCAAACTTCATTTTTTGCATTCAAATTTTCCAAAAGTGCAAATTAAAACTTTTTTCAATTTTCAATTAAAATATCTATCAATTCTAAAAAATAACTAAATTCAATTAATTTAATAAAATAAATATAATCCAAAGATTATATTATTTTACTAATTAAATTAAATTAATTAATTAATTAAATAACATCTTCTAACATAATAACCATATTAATTTAATAAATAACTTAAATAATTAATGCCATTATTTACCTTTTTCAACTTGCAATTAAATAATATCAAGGTGAAATTGAATAACATTAAAGCAACCGAACCCGACTTAAAACCAAGGACACACTATGACCAGAGTGATGACTTGACACGGGAAACCTAGCTACTATCTCCCAATCAATTACCGTTGGGCAATGGACACGCTCAAACCTGCGGAACCAGGTGGAGTCGATGTCCTGTACCTGCAAACTTGCAACCAAAGAGTATATCGAACATGTGGTATATATCATAATAAAACACACCATGAAGAGGAAATCGTAGAATCACAGGGCGCTCGCAAGCGAGTGGTGCAATTTCGTCCCCTTCACCAATACTGTGTTACAAAACTAATGAATCTAACATCAATAATCTAATCAAAAGCATAAAATAACATTAATCCAAATATTCTCTATGCTAGTCTAATGCATGTCATAATGATAACATCGGAATAAAATACCATCACATCGCTTTACAGTTAGCGATCAAATAGTAACCGAGTGCCATAGTCAAAGTAAGAATAGAAAATAAAACATAACGAAAAAGAACACTATCCGATCAAAAGAGCAAAATGGAGGGGTGCTACAAATACCTCCAATATTCTTCAATAAGAACACAATACTCAACATGATGATAATAAACTACCTATATCTCCTATATATACAATAGTTATGCATAGGATATTACCTAGGCCGACCTAGATAAACCTAAATAAGCCCTAGGTTGACCTATATAACTAAATAATAATATAATAATGATAATATGACTTAATTAAGAGTTAATGTAGCCACAAGATGAATACTCATAATAATATACACATTATAGGGATAGGGGCATAAAATATCCCTCCTATTTACATAAGCATTATCCTCAATGCTAACTTTTTTCTTTTTTTCTTCTTCATCTCCTTTTTTACTTCTACTTCTACTATTGCTTCTCTTTCTCTTTCTCTTTCTCTTTCTCTTTCTCTTTCTCTACTTCCTGTTCTTTTTCTTCTTTTTTTGTGGCTACTTTTTGTTGTGAAGAATTTCTAGAAAGATAATTTTGCATTAAATCACACAAAGGAAGCCAAAAGACTCTAAATTTTTTCCTATAACTTACCAAGGCCTAGGTTACATTTTCCTAAAAAAAATTAAAAAAATTTAGATGTTTTGCACCCTTGAGAGTGAGTTTGTTGATAACCCTAATTCTATAATCAATTGTTCTTATTTTTCCCCAAATTGTCTAAAATTTATTTTGTATGCTCCTTTATTAATTATTCAAAAACCTACTAAAATTAAAGAACAAATTATGTAGGATTTGGGAGATATGCACTTTCCAAATAGATTGGGTAGAAACCTTAATTCTGCAATAAATCACTCAATTCTACTCCAAATCCTTTGAAATCTAGATTGTAGCTTCTTTAGTATGTGCTTAAAAACAATTTAAAAATTAAATAATTTTTTTCCAAAATTTGAGAGATAATGATCTTCCTAAAATGACCTCAAAAAGTGAAAAAATGCCTTGCCGTAATGGTGCCAAGATCATGCTTTGATACCACTTGTTATGAAATAACTCGCACAAGAAGAATATAATTTGAAATATGTTTTAAATTCTTGATAATAATATGACACTTCAAGGCGGAAACCTCCTAATCCACTTCGATGGGGATACCTACAATATTCTTCAATAAGAACACAATACTCAACATGATAATAAACTATAGGTATACCTCCTATATATACAATAATTATGCCTAGGATATCACCCAAGTTGACCTAGATAACCTTATAAGCCCTAGGCCAATGACTAAATACAAATATAATAGCGATAATATTACTTAATTAAGAGTTAAGGTAGCCACAATTTGACTACTCACAACAATATACACACTATAGGGATAGGGGCATAACAACAAACCACATCACAAAGTTTAGAAAAATCACAAACTTTGTGATATTTATAACCTTATCACAAAGTTCAAAAAAATAACTTTTTAAAATTTATAACTAAAAAATATAACATGTTTTCTTTTTCACATTATTGGGGAGTTCATGAACTTGTAAACTTACTAACCTTTTGAACTTAAACACAAGAATAAATCACTTAAACTTGGACAAGTTTGGATTTTGACACTCTGGTGAATAATCCAAGTAAAATGGGGAAAATGTATAACATAGACAGAAACATGAGCACAAAGAGCCCATTCAAAATATCTCAGATTGAGTATAATTGATGGGAAAAATAGTGAATGGGTACAAAATAGGCATGTGAATGGATCAATTTTACAAATTTTGAGGCCTACAAATTTGAGCACCAACATAATATTCTCAATTCTACAAACCTATAACTATAAAACTTTGGAACTCTAGAACACAACTTTAGTCATGCAAACTACAAACCTACCTTAAATTTTTGAAAGTTTATAAACCTATAAATTAAACTTCAAAGTCGAAGAGCAACCATGCAAACTTGTAAATTGCAAGTTTTCCTTTGAACCTCAAAGTTTTAGAGAAAGTTTGCACACATGAAAACTACTCAAATAACTTCAATTCCTTCAAGTAAATAACTTTAGAATTGCAAAAATTTGGAGTTTTAGAGAAATTTTGCATAACTGCATATATTCAGATTTCCTCAATGGTTTTACATTTTGAATACACTTATTGTGAAACTTCAAGGTCTATGTGTAGTGCACCCCTACTAAAATGTAAAATTCCAAGATAGTGAATTAAGGGGAATAAATTTCTCACTTTTTTTGCTAAACAAAAATGTCTAGGGCCAAGCATTCGAGCATAAATACACAAATTCATGAAAAAGAAGCAAAAGCATGAATATAAATAATAAATATAAATGAAAAGACATGACTCATTCCACAATAATAATAACCTCAAGATGCAGCATAGTATGAGGAACTATGGTGTACCTGGGGAAGTATGTCATGGGAACTAAACCAAACATGGAAAAAGAAAATATTGAAAGTTATTGATCATAATGCCTTAGCAAACATAGGTATTTTTCCAAAAGGTTTTCTAACCATTGATCAAGGTAAAATAATGTACATTGTATTAAGGGTCCACATGTAAGACTGTGGAAAATGGATGAATTGGTAAAAATTGATGCCCCTAGTTGTGTAGAGTACTTATATAAGAGGGATGTTAATTATGATACATGATGCCTATAAATAGTTTTGCATCATGTGATACTTGTCTAAGGCACCATACAAATGGTTTTCATCAAAGGATGATTTTTATCTTTAATATATATTTTTTGTCAGGCGTGGCACCTACAAATAGTTATTCATCATGGTGATTTCTCCAAGGTGACATTAGAAATTGGTTTCACTAGAGAGCAATTTTCTCTTTACTATTTTTTCTTTTTTCTTTTTGTATTTTTTTGTATTGTTTTGATGGAATAGAAATGGCCTTTCAAGCATGAACATGCATAAGATGAATGGTGTTTAAAATTCCTTTAAATTCCTAGCCATGGGGTTTTTCCAACCTATATGAACATTCTTGCTCCATGTGTTTTCTACAATGATGTATGGGCCCAACCAATTAGGCTCAAAATTTTCTTTCTTTTCCCTATCTTGATATATGGTTCTCTAAATTTCCTTAAGGACCTAGTCACCTGTTTCAAAGTCTCTACTATAAAGATGTTTGTTTTAGCTGCATTAGAGATGATTATAATAGATTTTAGGTGATATAGAGCTATGAGATGATGTTCATCTAGGTTTTCTAATTCATGTAGTTGTCAATTTGATATTCCTTCTCATCAATGAGATGTTGCAATGATTCACACAAGGAGTGAAGTTTGACCTCAGTTGACAAAATAGAATTAGTACCGTAAACTAAAGAATATGGAGTAGCTCTTGTGGGTGTATAGATATTGGTACAAGATACCCAAAGGGTAGGGTAGAGTTGCAAGTGTCAATCATGAGCAACATTATAAATCATTTTCTTAAGAATTTTTATAAGGTTTTTATTTAAAGCCTTAGTTTGATCATTTCCCTGAGGGTAGTTAGGAGTGGACCATTTGTGTTTGATAAGGAATTTATTTAAGAGGTCTTGTACTTCATGGTTTTTAAAGGAGCAACCATTATTAGTAATGATAGAACTAGGAATACCATACCTACAAATGATATGATGAAGGATAAATTTTAAATATTTATTGTCAGTGAAATAAGTGAGAGTAATGGCTTCTACCCACTTAGTGAAGTATTTTCTAGAAATTATAATTTCTTATGGTCATCAAAGGAAGAGGGGTTTATATTTCCGATGAGGTTAAATACCATCTAGATAAGGGTCAAGGAGTAGTTCTGGGTTGCAAATACTATGAAGTTGCATGAATTATATCACGATGCTTCTTAAAATTAAGGAATTTACATATTAACACACATTGTACTCCATAGTTGGTCAGTAGAATCTAGTTATGGGAAATTTATTTACAAGTGTAATAATATTAGTGTGATCCCCCAACTATTGGCATGTACTTATGCAAGTGATAAATTAGCTTAATTTGTATTAAAGAATCATAATAGTGTGCCATTGTAACCCATGTGGTATCGCCATGAAGGGTGAAAGGGTAGGCTGAATGTGAAGTTTTAGTTATTGGATAAGTTAGTTAGGATAGTTTGGTTTCTTAGGTAGGTGTGGATTTCATGATACCAAGGGGAAGTGGGATAAACCATTTCAAATACCATATCTATATTAGGAAATCCATATGTAGGTATCAATAAGTGTTCAACCAAATATTCTTCTTCTCTTGTAGTATAGGAGATGTCAAGTAAAGAACCAATAGTAGTTATTGCATGAGAAAAAAATATTATTTATGTAGGAACATGATTAATGTTTCTTACAAAAATTCACCGTATGATTATAGGAGAAAAACTTCTCATATTTGGTTTAAGATAGCTATATGTGACTTGGTTGGGGAGTAATTTTAAATCCCAAAAGACTAAAAGATGTTATATGTTCCATTAAATAGCTAATTTTAAACATTCCAATAGGGTCTCATACTTTTTAATGTTGGTGCATGTAAAACCTAATTTAAAATATTAAGGGATAAGATCTCTCTAAGGTGACATAAGCAAGATTCCCAGTTGTTGGTGTTTTTAATAACCAAGCTGATCTCACTAATTAACTATGAATTTGAAAAATTCAATAGTCAATAATTAGGAGGGATTTTCCAACTTAATAGGTGAAAGTCTTCAAGACTTTCCCTCTACACTTTGCGCTCTACAAGACCGGGGAGGGTGATCCTTAACAATGTTCTCAAGATCTCTTGTGACATTTTACTCATGAACATTGTAATAACAAATATATTCTCCTAATTGTTGTTTAATAGATGAAAACCTAAAAGACTTGGCGGATCTTATAGCATTTATCAATCTAAAATGTGAGAATATGGTAAGACGTAACCCAAAACATACATTCAGACTGAAAGAAAAGATTTAAAATAATTTTTGAATGTAATTGTTATGAACAACCAAAGGATTATAACATAAACACAACTTATGAACTAGTTCCTTATTGGAGGGTATGGAGTCTTAAACAATTCAATTATAACCATAAAACAACATTTCATCTATCACGACTGAGCTATTAGACAATGCATTACACCATCTAGCTCAAAATTCCTAGCCAATATTACTTAATTATCCCTGCATACACTCACATAAACCTTCATTCATGTTATAGCAAATTAATTTGTTCTTTGAACAAGAGCATCAACAATGAACAAACATTCAATGGAAATAAAATGAAGATGAATTGAAAGATCTTTGATCCATTTCATTCATAATTCATATGAAGTATAAAATTGGAGAATAAAGGCTCTGGAAATATTCCATTTGTATTTAGAAGTGATAGTATTGATATACAATGCTAATATTCAAAGACTCAAAACTCCAAAACCTAGAAAAAATTTAGACAAAATAGTATATGTGTTCTTTATTACAATTGCTTCTTAAAATCACTTAATAATAACCCCATCAATGGCCTTGAAATCCCTTTTATAAAAACAAGGGAGAAAAACTAGCTTTAGGGCAATTGACACTTGTCACATTTTCATTTGAAAATTACAATTCATTCCAAAATATAGTTATATTTGCAGTTCATGGGGGAAAAATCCATAAGAGACAAAAACCATTTCCCATTCATTGATACAGATATTTCCTGCCTTCCAAAAGGCACTTTAGCCAACAAAGACATTCCTTCAACAAGCAAAGCACTCCTTCCACTTGCTCCCAAAATTGTAAGACATAAAGCATAAAACAAGAAAGGAGAAAAGAGAAAGGAACTTCCACATCACCACCAACCATCAACAACTCTGAATTGGGGAGGAAACAATATTTAAACATTAACATAACATAGGCTTAATCTGTAAAATTTTCAAGCCATGTATTGTATTCCTCCTCAGTAGTCCATTCAACATCCAATAACCTCTCTACCTTAGAATCATGTAGGTTATATCTAGCATCCATCATTATTATGGCCTCCTTGACGAATACATCCATGTTCACCTCAATCCTAAACATGTCATCAATGGCATTATTTAATGTTGCTTAGTCAAGTTTTCCAAAAATGTAAATAAGCCGAGGGAAATAAGTGAGGAGACCTCCAAAATCTTCTTTCCATATGTTGAAATTGTTAGAGTAAAAGGTTGATTACTTAATTATTTTAATTAAGTTACCTTTTATATTTCTCTTAAGATTAACTTAGTTTGCATTTTGTAGGCATTTAATAATTAGAATAATTATTAAATGCATCCCTTTTAGGTTTCACTTTAGGGTTTCTTGATCTCCTTCATAAGGATTGATCTCTTTGTATTATTCATTCTATTAATTCATTTTTCTCTTGGAGCTTGCAGAGCACCTTTTCTTTTTTCTCTGTATCTCTTTCTCGTGACAAGTTATTTGCATGGAGGTGATTCTTGGGTTCTGTGAAGTTGGATTTCTCAACTTCTACATGGTATCAAAGCTTTGACCTGTCGCTTCCTATTCGTCCTCTAAGATATTTACAGAGCTTCAAGGGTTTGGGGTTTGTCTCTTTTGATCTAGGGCATACCTATTTGATCGAAGTTGTTTGAGTCCAAATAGACCTCGCCATTGAGTCCACAATGCCCAAAAACCCTTGAATCGACTATTCATTTGTCCATTTTGGACATAGTTGAACCAAAAGGCAAAAAAAAATTGGCCCTAAGGCCGTATGGCCTCAGGGCATGTTTTTCCAAAAAAAAAAACCAAAAAAAAATCATTTAAAAAAAAAAAAATGATGCTTCCCATTCAAAAGGGTCGCGCCACCACTTGCCCGCCTAGTGGCCACCATCCAGCCACCGCCGCTAGCGGCATCAACCGGCTACGACCGAGCGGCCACCAAACCTCTGCCAGCTCGCCACTCCATCAGTGCACCACCCACCGCCTACGTGCCGCCAACCTTTTTCCCGAGCACTTCCCACTCAGCCCCCTGGTCACTCACTAGACTGAGAGCTTATTTTTTTAGCCCCTAAGGGCTCTAGAGACCTATTGGGCCTTTTTTGACAACTTTTACAAAATCGGGTGTAAAATGGTCATACGAGCTCGGTTTTTTGAAAACAAGATATCACCGGAAAGTTGATTCGAAGCCCGATCTAGTGGTGCATGTCTTTTTTTCTGTCATTTTTTTCCAATCAAAGTCAGAAATTGTGTTTTGCACTCCAGGGGGCGTAACTTTTGCGTCCGAACTCCGTTTTTCAAAAACGAATAGGCATTGGAAAGGTGGTCAAGTGCTCTTTTCAGATATGTAGTTTATTTCATTAGAAAATTTACCAGGTACAAAATATATTTTTTGAAGCATATTTTTCTTTTTCTCGGCTTTCAACTTTAAAAATTATACTTGGGTTTGGGTTCTTGAGTTGTGGGGGGTATTTTTTTCTTGTTTATTATCATTTACATCAGAAAACTAGAAACCTCTTCCATAAATTGTTTTAAAACTCATTCATCATGGCGGATTCTTCTTCTATTGAGTGTCTTTCCCCACACAATTATCACACCTGGAAGGCATAAATGACCAGACTTCTCATGTCAAAAGGGTTATGATCATGTTTGGATGATGTTCAATCATAGTTAACAAGGCCATTTGAGGTTTTTCAGCACAAGAAAAGAATGGATGAGGCCATGGGTTTGCTATCCTTTCATGTTTCAGATAGTCTTCTATTCCATCTAGAGGGTTGCACCGCTCCTCGGGCTATGTGGTTGAAGTTTCAATTTTTATTTGGCACCATTAATCAGTTTTGTGCACTTCAGATTGAGGCCGAATTGACTTCTTTAGTACCTGATTCATATCCTACCATTGAGGACTTTTTGATGAAGTTCAAATCTCTGTGATCTTTGTTACAGGGGTGTGGTAAGAACAAAATAGATGAAGAGTGCATTTACTTGATTGTCTCTAAGCTTTGTGGTCCATTTAAAAAAAAATTCCTCTACATTCTATTCTACTATGGATGCCTTAGGTGCACACTTTACCATGCCTACTTTTGAGGTGTTCTATGATTAGTTGACACAAGATTAGGCCAAGATATCATAGTTGGATGCTCTCACAAGATCTAAGAACCAAGCACTGGTAGCTCAGTCATTTAAGGGGAAGCAAAAACTTAAACAAAAGCTAAAGAAAAATCCAGTTGGTAGTGAGAATTCCTCCAAGCCTCCTTCTAAGTTTGATTCAAAACCACACTCCCATCCCAAACACGGAAAATCTTCTAAGTCTGGTGAGTCTTCCTCCAAGACTAAGAATAAATCAGGTGATCCTTGCAATTTTTGTGGCAAGGAAGGACATCCAGTTTCCAAGTGTTGGAAACGATTAGAGGCTTTAGAGGAATCCATGCAGTAGCATCATATCACCTCACCTCAGCTTCCTTCTCTTTCCATGGGGAAATTCCATGCTCTTTCTACACGAGCATTATCTTCAGGGTCCACTTGGATTCTAGATTCTGGTGCCTCTCACCATATGACACACACCTAAGATTTGGTCACCGCACTTTCCCCTACATGTACTACACACATTGCAGTGGGTGACTCAACACAACTTTCAATTAAGGGTTCATGTACTGTTTCATTGGATGGTGGTTGTCTTCAGGATGTACTTGTTGTTCTTGACATTTCGATGAAACTTCTTTCAGTTTATCATATTTTCCATTCTGGCTCTGGTAAGACAATTGAGTTCTCACCACATGATGTGGTTATTCAAGACCTTCATGATCCTAACTTGGTTTTGGCTACTAGGAGTGTTGATTCTGCATCTCACTTATACATATTTTATGGCTTTGAGATTTCAGACAGTTCAGGTTCCTCTCTTATAACACATGCAAACTCAATGAGTAGGCTTTGGCATGAGCGTTTAGGCTATGTCAATTACACATATCTACAACAAATGAGTACACATGCACTAGTGATTGGGCTCCCTAAGATTTCCTGTACTTATGGTGTTTGTCATGGTTGTGCACTTGGAAAGCATCATCGAGATTCATTTCCTATGGGTAGAGCCACATGTGCTAAGGCACCCTTGGAGTTGGTCCATAGTGACCTTATGTCTTTTTCCACTCCTTTTTCAGGGGCCCAATATGTGCTCACTTTTATTGATGACTTCTCCAGACGCACATGGGTGTACTTCCTTAAGTATAAGTCCGATGTCTTTGATTCATTCAGGATCTTTAGGACATTTTTGGAGAAGCAGTTTGAACTTTCTATCAAGCGGATACACAAAGATAATGGGGGTAGTATGTTAATTAGGATTTTAGGGATTTTTGCACTAAGCATGGTTTACAACATCAGTTGACAGTACCTTACACCCCTCAGCAAAATGGTGTTGCTGAGAGAAAGAACATAACCTTACGGGAGATGGCCAATTGTATGATACAATCTCGAGCTATGAGCTCTTCATTTTGGGTTGAGGCGTCAATTGTGCCAATTATATTTAGAATCATATGCCTCATAAGGAATTATTTAATATGACTCCTGAGGAGGCTTAGACTCATGTTAAGTCTGATGTTTCTACATTCTAAGTTTTTGGTAGTGAGGCTTGGGAATTTAATCCCAGTGCTCAGTGGAAATCCATGGAGAGGAAGAGTTGACCACTCATATTTGTTGGCTACTTAGAGGATTCTAAGGCGTATAGTTTGTTTGATCTTGATTCCAGAGAGGTTTTGTTTCAACAAGATGTCCAGTTTGATGAGCACTTTCCTCTGATGGATTCTCCATCACCAACTTCTCCCTCACTACCTACTCCTCCTTCTTCATCTCTTGAGGATTAATTATCTCTTGAGGATGATGTAGATGATGATCCACCATCCCCATCACCACTAGGCACCCATAATTTTCCCAAGTGGGCCGATTACTATTGAGGCAGTTGGACCTTTGGTAGGTGATCCTTCCGATACTGGTTGCACTCGTGCTCAAATAGTTGGTACTAGTCTTTTGAGTCATTCCATTTCCAATGATCCTCAAAAATTTTCAGAGGTGATAGGTCACCTTGAGTGGGATAGGGCCATGGATGAGGAGTATTCTTCTTTGATGAAGAATCATACTTGGGATCTTTGTCCTCTTCCTAGGGGAAGAAAACTAGTTTAGTGCAAGTGGGTGTACTGTACCAAGTATGTTGCAGATGGTTCCATTGATAAGTATAAGGCACATCTTGTTGTGAAGGGGTTTTCTTAGGTAGAGGGTATTGAATACTCTGAGACCTTTGCCCCTTTTTCCAATATGAATTCTATTCGCTTCGTACTTCCACTTACAGCTTCATAGGGATGGACAATTTTTCAGATGGATGTGAAGAGTGCCTTCTTGCATGGAGACCTTCATGAGGAGATCTATATGGAGCAGCCTTAGGGATTTGTGCAGGACACTTCTTTGGTTTGCAGACTTCAGCATTCATTGTATGGTCTCAAACAAGCCCCTGGGGCTTGGTATGAGAAGATGGACTCTTTCTTGCTTTCCTCTCACTTCACTCATCATTCTGATCACATTCAGTGTCAGGAGGGTGATCTTTTGATTCTTGTGCTATATGTTGATGATCTCATTATTACAAATAGCTCATCCTCCATGATTCAGAGTGTTCAGAGAGCCTTGATGGAGTAGTTTGAGATGACAGATCTCTGTCTTCTACATTTTTTTCTGGGCCTGCAGGTTATTTAGTCTTCAGATGGGATTTCCATATTTAAGAAAAATTATTCTCTTGATATGATCCAGCAATTTGGCATGCTTGATTGCAAGCTTTCACCCACACCATTTCAGTTAGGTGTTATTTTGTCTTCCACTTGCTCTACTCCTCTAGTAGAACCCACTTTATATAGGCAGTTGGTTGACAATTTATTGTATCTAACACATTTTTGTCCTGATCTTTCCTTTACGGTTGGTCTTGTCTCTCGATTCTCACATGATCCACATGAGAGTCATTGGAAATCTGCCAAATGTATCTTGAGGTACATTCAGGGCACTACTCATTATGGCATTCACTACACTTCAAGATCCCCTCACATTATTGGCTTCACTGACTCAGATTGGGATGGTGATGTCAATGATCAGAAGTCTACTTCTGGCTTTATTTTTTGCCTTGGTTCTGGTCCTATCACATGGTCTTACAAGAAGCAATATTCTATTGCATTATCATCTACATAGGCTGAGTATCGAGCAACAGTGTTAGCTAGTCAGGAGATTTTATGGCTTTGACAGTTGATGACAGAGTTTGGGTTTCCTTCTAATAGTCCCACTATTCTTTGATGTGGCAATCAGAGTGCCATTCAAATTTCCTACAACCTAGTGGAGCATCAACAGACTAAGCACATTGAGATCCACATGCACTTCATCAGGTAGTTGATTCAGGATGGTTCTCTCATCTTGGAGTACATTCCTACAGAGGAGCAAGTCGTTGACATCTTCACTAAACTTTTGGCATCATTGCACTATCTTCAGTTGTGCTCCATGCTTGGGGTGAAGGAAGTTGTCCTTGGGGGGTTTCTATGAGGCCTTCCTTCCTTCATGTTTTCTTCCAGCATGTTTCTTCATCTCTTTTTGGAGAGGAGTTTTTTTCCCACTGGGTTTTCTCCTTTACTCTGCTTTACAGAGATTTGTTTGTATTTGGGTATTTGATCAGGCCTACTTGCCAGGACCCGTGTTTGCTTTCTAGCTTGTAGTTGCATTGATTTCATGCATTTACTTTGTAGCTACTCCCTAAGTTCATCTTAAGGGGGGGTGTTAGAGTAAAATTTTTATTACTTAATTATTTTAATTAAGCTGCCTTTTATATTTCTCTTAAGATTAACTTAGTTTGCATTTTGTAGGCATTTAATAACTATTCTAATTATTAAATGCATCCCTTTTAGGTTTCACTTTAGGGTTTCTTGATCTCCTTCATAAGGATTGATCTCTTTGTATTATTAATTCTTTTAATTCATTTTTCTCTTGGAGCTTGCAGAGCACCTTTGCTTTTTTCTTTGTATCTCTTTCTCGTGATAGGTTATTTGCATGTAGGTGATTCTTGGGTTTTGTGAAGTTGGATTTCTCTACTTTTATAGAAATCCATTTGTACCCCTTCTTCATTTAGAATATTTGGCACCCCACATCCTTCCAAATCTCTAAACATTTTAATCTTGCTTTACAGTTGCACACCCAACTTTCCATGGAAAGTCGATATCTCTCCCAACAACTCAATTGCCTTCATTAATTTTGGGAGATGTGTAGGTGCCTTAGGATCATCCTTCATGTTTATCATCATTTCCCTAAGAGCACCAACTCTTGCACTCCACTTGCTCCAAACATTCTAGAAAGCTTCCTGCACCTGAATTTACCTTTGATGAGCTTCATGGATACTCTTATACACACTCTAAACTTTATCTGATTTATGCAATAAAATAGAAATCCTATGTTACAGAATGTCATCAATTATCTCCTTGGACACCGTTGAAATCTCTAACCTAGCTTTTGCTTCACTTTCCTTTGCTTCCTGCAACTCCTCTTTTACTCCCTTAATCCTTAAGACAATGCCTCCATGTCCCATGCTGACAATTTAGGAGGATAAATTGGAGGTGGCAGGGCCCTTTCTGATAAACTTTCATGAGTTGCAGTTTCCTTCATCTTATTATACTCATCAAGGAGATTATTGAAATTTTCCAACAATCTTTCATATTTCTCCTAAGATATTTGGGTAGTATCTACACTCAGCATAGTTGCATGCATTTCCAACTTGGTAGCTTGTGTAGGGGTGATTTCAGTAGCTCTTTTCACCATGATTGCACCGATAACCTCTTAGATTGATTTATAACCTTTGGCTTTCCTATATTTGGTTCCATGGACCAAATTATTAAAGTGTGTAATTTGAGACTAAAGCCAAAGCCAAATACTTTTTTATCAAAATGTTCTTCAGAAATAGAGGCCCTTAGATCATTTATGATTGCATCCAAAGCAATCGCTGAAGTAAGATCCCATCTAGGAAACAACATTTAATTCCAATGTCCTTTACTGTTTTCCTACCTTCCATAGGAGTAATTGCATCTATCTCACTCATGATCTTTTATTCTTCTACCTTCTCAAACTCCTCTTACAGTGAGGGGTCTACTTGTGCCTTAACACTCTCAATTCTATTTTTGATATCTTGGATTTTAATTTGAATAATAAGCTCCTTAAATTCCTTAGTTTGCACAAAAGATTCATTACTCATAAACTCTTTGTTGGCTTTCACTCTAACATCATCATCAACCTCTTCATCATACTCCCATTTCACTATCCTATCATTTGGGACATACGCATCAAGAGTGTCATTTATTACAGGGGAGGGGAACCTTTGTTGCACCTCCTACTCAATAGGAGCATGCTCTACAAACTGTTCTTACATTTCCTCTCCACCAACCTGCTTTCTCAAAATATGCAACTAGAGGATTGACTATTGGTTCTTCATCAATTCCAATGGTTGTCCTTGAGTGCCCTAAGCTAAAGATTGAGTTGGAAGGCTTCTTAATTTTTCATCATTTTTCTCCTTAACAATTTTATCTTTCTCTTATGCTTCTTTAACTTTCTCAAAGAAAGTTTCATTTTGATATTCCTCTAGTAATGTAAGAGCTTGTTTATAAGGATCCTTTATTTTTGTATAGGGGTTGACATAGAATGGATTCTTTTTCATTTTGTGCTGAAAATTAACATTCATTCTTTATTTCTCCCCACCACAATAGCATCTAAGGGTAAGTTTCTAATTACATCCTCAGTGTAGAGGAAGTGGTGCCAAAATCCAAATCTTCCTTTGATCTTCCTTTCCCTATCCACAATGTAGGTCACAATTCCTCACAACATCTACTTTCATTTATAATGTGAATGTAGGTACTAGTCACCCTAATTGTGATCATACTTGGTACCTTCTTTGAATTATTGTGGTCTTAGGATTTCCTTAATACTCCTTGAAATCCTATATATAGGCTTCAGACCCAAACTCTCTATGACACCAAATTTGAAGCCATTGCAGAATGCAACATAGTTGGACTCTGGGCAATTTTGGTCTCAGATGTGTGTCCACATTTGAATAGGTAGATCATTATCTTGTTCATCCATTTCTCTTAGCTTCATGAAGTTTCTCCATGCCTTCTAGTCCATCCATAAAATCATATGCATCAATAAAGAATAATGAATGAAGCCCAAGGGAGGTCTTCCATCCCTTAATTCCACCAACTCCTTATGGATTTCCTCTGCAAGATAGGCCAAATAATCAAACTGTCTATTTGAGTGTTTGTTTTCTATGTACATGGCCATCACCATCAAGGCAAAATTCATCTTCACATCGTATTTTCTTGCAAGGACCAGACACAAACTGTAGTTGGTAGTCTTGAAGTAGTCTTCAAATTCATCATAGTTAAAAGGCTCAACATCTTTAGGTCCAAACCATACATCTCTTTTGTTCTAATCTCTTCTCCTGTGCCTTGGAAACACATGTATTTTGTGTCCATGTTCATCTTTTTCATACTCTTACTATAACACAACAATATTGATTGAGACAATTACAATAGGATTTAGCTTGAAAATCTCCACTATCTGACTCCTTGAAATGTCTAATAGTGGGGTTCCATTTATGCTTTTAATTATCGTATCATTTGGATTGTACCATTTAGCTATCTCCAACATCAGGTCTACCTCCACAAATACATTGGGAACTACCAGCTTCCCAAGGTCATAGTTCCAGAGATGACATGTTGGACGCTTCGTAAATCTCCTATTGAAAACATATAGAAATAGATCCCATCCACTTTCAGGTAACACAATTTCTCCAATTCCCTTTGCTAAATCTTGCAATATTTCAATCATAATACCCTCTCTTGTAGACCTCTTCCCAACTAGCTTTGAACTAGGGAGTGCTTCCTGAGGGTCACCTTCCATGAAATGAGTGGAATCTCTTTTTACTCCTCTCTTCTTCTTTGAAGCCTCGAAAGCTTCTACCTCTTGTGTTTCGGCCTTAACCCTTGTTTTCCTAGGTTTAGCCTTTGGCTTTGATTGCTCACTTTCTTGACTCATCTTTAATTAATTATCAGAGGGATAGGATTCTATAAATTTGACACTAGGAACTAGGGTTTTTCCTCATAGGGTTGAACTAAAGCTTCTACAATTAACCCTACTAGTTTTTCTTTAGAATAAACTAGGGCCAAAAATTTACCTTTTACAACTTAGAACAACAATTGTGAAAACCATAAATCACAATTCACCTTCGCTAAAACAATTAATTCTGCCCCAATCTTATCCTTATTGGGAAATTCACATAGAAAGATAGATATTTTTACTTAGTCGTGAACCCTAGCTTTTTCTCTCTAAATTTTTCTTTCCTGAAGTCTCCTCTTCATGTTCTCCTTCAAATTCTTGCAAAGATGGTGTAAAATGAATAATTCAACCTTTTATGACCTTCGAATGTAGGTAGATACACCATTAATGGCGAGGGATGACTCACACGAGTGAACAAGAGTGCTCTGACACTTAGTTGTTCATGTTTGAATTCTCATCGTTGATCAATTTGCTTTAAAACATGATCAATAGTTGTCCATACTCATCACTCAATGTTGGCACATATCAACATCTTTGAGTATATTCTTTATTTTCTTTCTTTGCCCATTGCTCATCGTCATTTTATTTTTAGAGATGAAAATGTATTAACAATGTGAAGGGATGGAGCAATGGATGCAGGATTTAAACAAGTGGCAAGATCATAGCCGCTCAGTGCACATCACACAAATATTTGGGCAAGAAAATATGTAATTAGTGCTATATAGAATGGCAACGATGGATGCGATGTGAGACATGTGTCCCTTATAAGGAATCAAGGGACCATCACACATCATGGAAATGAAGCAAGCTAGAGGTAAGTAAACTGCGATGCAAAGTAAAAATATAAGGCACCACTCATCGTGCAAAGGATCTAAGGGCACGTTCCCATGCGTCTGCTTAGCTTATTTTGGCTAGCAGCTACTGCTCAATTTTTTTAGGAGTATTTTGTGGAGCTGGTGGCCCCATGAACTCTGTTTTTTCTGCTTATTTTTAAGCAGTCAATTTTAATTTTGTTTTTTCAATTGTAAATTAATTTTAGAAATGCAAGGAAGTGAGTAAACAATCACACAATTGAACACAACATAGATTTACCATGGGAAACCCATAATTCATAGAAAAAAGTGAGCCAAACTACTCACATAATC
Organism: Sequoiadendron giganteum; assembly: GCA_007115665.2. Lineage (NCBI taxonomy): Eukaryota > Viridiplantae > Streptophyta > Pinopsida > Cupressales > Cupressaceae > Sequoiadendron > Sequoiadendron giganteum. The sequence goes on along the minus strand of CM021103.1, from coordinate 443,123,179 downwards.
ACTATCCTTTATCCCCATCAGTTAAAAAGTTAAAAATTTTTATGGTAATACAAATAACGGATCTGAGTCTACAGTTAGAGGACAACAATATTGAAGAGTATGGAAATAAAAAGCATTGTTTAGTGATTAAAATACCTTAATTGATTTTTATGAATCATAGCTTTCAAAAACTTGTATTCAGACTAGGAGCAATGTTAAAATGAAAATGTAATAATTTTGAGCAGTGAAAATGTATTAACAATATTTTGTGCGAGAAGGAAAAAATTGGAGGGAAAAAATGAAATAATATAGAAGAGGGAAATTAATGTGGTGCCAGATGTCATTTTATTTCCATTTGCAGTAGCTTCTTATTTCAAGCCCCCCAAAATTTTGCAAATCCTATTTACAATTCTTAAGCAGTTCTGCTTCACGAAAATAGGAAAAGATTCCAAATTATCCAAATTTCATTAATAAAAAAATTTCATGGGGACACTTAACTGCTTAATTTTAAGTAGAAATGTTTAATTATAAGCATAAATTTGAGTTAAGCAGCAGCATGGGGACAGGGGGTAAGCAAGCATTTAACAATTATTGATGCAAAGGTAGCAAGCAATATGAAGAAACACTATGTAGGTATCACACATCGCGGGTATGAAGCCGATGAGAAGGAAGCTAAGCGTGATGTACATAGGGTGCACGATGGACATCACTAAAGTGAAACATTTGCACACATTCCCAAAAGTTGTTTTAAAAGGGGGCCGCCTAGGTAACACAAAGAACAATGAATTAAGAAACTCAAAGCATAGGTCCAACTTAGGATAGTGAAAATATTTCCAAGTGCCAACCATAAGAAAAATAACATCATGAACCAAGATATATCAAATGAGGAATTAGACCCAAAAGAGACTAAGGTTTTAAAAGAAAGGTTGATAAACCCTAAACCTAGAAACACAAAACCTTAACCAAAGGACAATCAATCAAGACCTAGCAATAAGTCGGATATGGACCTAAAATCAGTGGAACGCAAAATATTTGAAGGGTTCCACTTCTACCCTCAAGCCATGATTGGTAAAAGAACCATCAAAATAGAGTTTCCATTCTTATGTTTCATCAATATGAAGAAGGAACTCTTTTGAAAACTATGCACAGGGGTTGTTATCCTCTAGAGGTGTTTCTACTAATTAGTTAATTATGAATTTCTCTTTGCTTTCTTTTTTATCAACATGTTTAAATTAAATTTTGCTAAGGATCATAGCCCATATTACCATGCTACCTGTTAATGTCATTTTAAAGAGTATATTTTAGAGGATCAATCTTTGTAATGATCTTCGTAGAATGTGAGAGCATGTTACACTTGAGTTTTTGTGAATAAAATACCATAGCTAGATAAGATATTTCAATGGGTGTGTATTAATGTTGATGGCCAACCAAGATATGGCTAAGGTAGTATATGACACATTCCTTACCTTGTTCATCATGTTCTGTAAAGAGTTCCTTGAATAAATTTTCTATAGCAAAGATACACAAGAGCAGTGGTTGATCAATCTTAGGTCACTTAAGCACCCGTGAGTTGGAAAGATACTATTTTATATTATCAAAATATTTTTCACATGAATAATCCCAAATGAAGTTGTGTTTCAAAGTTGAGTAATGAATCATCTAATAGCCTACAAGTTGAATTTGTGTTAGATTTCATGACAAAGGAATGCCCGAATTGTAATTTGTACTTTATCAAGATTGAACTCAATCCCATGTTGAGAGATGATGTAGCCCAAAATATTTCCCTTGGTGATGTCAAAGACACACTTTCTCAAATCCAAGAAATTTTTGTATTCTTTTATCGATTGCAAGATGTGACACAAGATGATGAGGTTGTTTGATCTAGTTTTAGCCTTGCCCAAAATTTCATTAGCCTAATATTTGAATTCGTAATCAAGCATTTCATAATATATTACAATCAATAGCTCTTTGACAATTTTATCCTTCACTATTTAGGCCAAAAGGCATGACTTGATAATATAAGTTTCCCCAAGGTGTAATAAAAGGTAATCTTATGTTGATCCTCTAGTGCTATCTTTATTTGATTATATCTTGAGAAATTGTACTTATGTGAGAGCATTTATTAACCTATTATAAGATAAATTATTGTGGACCAATGTTGGGATGAGGGAAGTCATATTTTGGACAATATTTGTTGATACCATAGAAATTTAAGAAAACAAATTAAAAATAATCTTTTTTTGAACTAATACAAATCTAAGGTCCCCTTCTAAGTAATCAATGGGTATAATGAATATGAGATTTAGTATTTTTTGAAGTTCCTCCTTAACTAATAGAGATATCTTGGGGTACATTTTATAGATTCTTTTTCTCAACTGATTTGGTATCTAGTCTAACTATGAAGTGATGAATGATGAGAGAAAGATATAAGCTTGCAAGATCTATGTAGGACCAAATGAATATAATTTTTTTTGAGATGAAATCCTTATGAACTTGTTGTTCTTTGATTTCATGCTAGCAATAATTTGTGTGATCTTTTGACCTTGTTTGGTGCCAAAATAAATGACAATGGTTTCTTCAACTACAAGAGTTGACCTCTCTTGTAACCTCTATAGATCAAGTGGAAGGTGGAGTTCCTCATCAAATGATGCATATTTTTCATCTTGAATAGGTATTTTTAATTTTGATTACTTTGTTTTCTTTTATTTTCTTTGTTATGTGGAGAGGGCTTTATTTGTTCCCAGTTTTTTTGGATTATGTAGATCAATCTCGAATCCCTTTTGTTGTCTCTTGGAGAAAGACTATCTTTAGCATCAAATAGTTCAAGGATAGACATGACATCATTTTGGAATTCATCTAATGGTATATGATTGTATTGGTACTAGAACAATGAAAGTAGGATATTATAAGTAAGGGTAATGATGAAAACAAAGTTAACTAGAAAGAGGTTGGTAGTGGAAAGTTCTTCACAAGGATCATGATGAGTAAAAGTTTTAACATAATTTACATCAAATGAATCATCATAATGTTTTTTTTGAATATTCACTAAAGTTATCAAGATATCCATCCCAAGGTATGTACCCTAGTCCTTGCTTATCTATAGGCTAAAAAATGGATAGGATCTATGATTCCCTGTTCATTCACCCCTAGGATTTTACTATTGTAGTTCATATTTAGAAAATAATTACTGAAACTATTGGATAGTCATTATTATTGAAACAAGAGGTATACTATTCTTCAATGTGTAACCATGGTGCATTTGGGAAATCAATTTGCTCATTGGAGAGAAAACCATGCTTGACAAAATTTGTAGAGCCATTTTGTAAAGTTTCTTATTTTTATTTTTGTACCATGTGAGGGCAACCATAGAATTTAGGTGATCATTGGACTTTCCCAATGTGGAAATCCTCTTGGAGTTCATAATCACTATGCCCTTTATTGATAACATTGACCTTAGTGGATGAAGGTGAGGTGGATGAAGTGGATGTCATATCTTTAAGATAGATATATAAGGAATTTGGCTAATATTGTCTCAACAAATTCAGTGATGGGATAGTATTTTAATTTTTTGCATTACCCTTCCAACATTTTGTAGTATTAGAAAGTTTCTAATTTTCTAGGATGGTCATTTCAATACCTTTGTGAAAAAAAATTAAGCATTGGTGGAATATGGATGGAATAGCTTACATGTCATGCATCAATGAGAGACAAAGGAGGATATTACAAAAAAGGTCAAGATCAACATGATGTTAGATAACGTTATAAAGAGAAAGTTCAATTTGGAGGAGAATATTGATGGTTCTGATAATCTCCCTTTTTGTATTTTCATAGGATTTGATTGTGATTTTATAGAGCTATAAAGCCTCTTATATGTATCTCAAGAGCTTAATAAGCCACAAGGTGTACATGTTTTAGCCTGGATCTCCCATCTATAAGTACTCATTTAATTTTTTTTGGTAATGAAAGCCTCAATGTGAAGTGGATGAATATGGGAGGGGTAAAGAGATAAAATATATTTAGAACTAAATGTGATATGATGACCGAAATTAAGGTGTGTGATAAGTTGCATAAAATGAGAGGAGTCAATGTTGTTCGAAACCATCAACTCTTTCAATACTTTATCTGATATGTTGTGATGAACATGTGATAATTTGAGAATATCCAAGATGGAAATATTTTAAGGTTTCTTCTTGAGTTGTTCAATTTAAGATCATATTTATATGAAGGATTATGCAAAGGTGTTCCTAATATGGTGACCATGCCTCACCGTGTTATCATGACATATGTTTTTTTTTATTGTGATTGTGTTTATTTATGATGAGGTGTGCTCAATGTATCCTATGAAAAAATAGTAGTAATGAGAGGATTTACAAGATTAGAATTATATGTGTAGCTATCTTGTCTTGAATTTTTTGGTAGAGGGTTGACCTTGATTGTGCTTCAGAAAGGGGTTCTAGTATATGCCCAAGTTTGTGTTAGGTGAAGATGATGTTTCACCCTTGAATTGAATGCCACCTTGATATATCAAATCTTGTATATAATCTTAGAGTTTCATGCATTTATTAGTTTTGTGACCTTTAACTTGATGGTATTCCTAGTATTGATGTTCCTTATACCACATGGGTTTTGGTTTTCTATCGTCAAGGAACTTAGGAAGAAAGAAGTTATTGATTATGTTTGATTGTAAGAGCTTCCTAAACATATTTTTTAAGGGTTCATGTAAATTTATGGATTGAAATCTTCTATTTTCCCTTTTAACTTGTCCTATAAGTAATACTAGTTTATATAGATTTTGCATTATTTACACATGTTTGGTGGACCAGTGATATCATCGTTTACTAATTTTTTTTATAAAATATTTTAGGATTTTTATTTTGATTATTTTTGTTGTTATCCATGGTGAATATTTTAACTAAGCCCTTGGTGACTAATTCCTTCCCAATTTGAACACCCTTTTCAATGATCTTGTCAAAGGTGAACATGTAGTGGACCTACAAATGAAAGGTCATGTCAACTTTAAGGTTCACAAAAAATCTTCCACAAGCTACTTCTTTGGTATAGGACATGGAAACCTACTAGCTAGTATTTTCCAACATTGGAGGAAAGTAGAAAATCTCTCAATCTCACCATATGTTTTTTTGGAATTATAGAGATCAAGCATCATTAGTTCATGCTCATCATTGTATGAAAAATATTTGACAAAATATTTTGTAAGCTTAGGAAATGTGTTTGCTATATCTTTGGATAAATGAGTAAAGTATTCTAAATCTTGTCCCTCTAGGCTATGAGGTTTGTGTATGATTTAACTTTCAAAGGGATAGGGACACAGTTCCTTAAACCATATCCCTTGGTTTAGGTTGCTACTAATTGAATATTTTTTTATGGTAGGCTTGATATCCTTAAATTCTTGATTGATTGATGGTCAATATGATTTGCACTATTTGGGGTGGTCAAGACATTAAAAATATGGTCAATTGGTATAGTTTTAAGTTTAATCATAGGAATGATGATGGGAATTTTTAGCAAATTTTATTCCCTTGTTCTTTTCTCCAATTCTAGCATTCTTAGGAATTGTGTCATTTTCATCTATGTTATGGGCTTCACTATTCTTTGCATGAGTGGGCTCTTATATGTTGAAATTTTCAAGGTCAAATTCACTTGGTAATCAATCTCTCAATTGTATGAGTTCTTGCATAATTTATTATCAATGTGCTTTGACAAAAGTTTGGATGGGTTCTATTTTTAAAAAATTAGCTATGACATCTTTATATTCACTTTAGTTATGGAATTACCATCATCATCAAATCCAAAAGATGTGTCACATTCTATGCTTCACATACTATATGATAAAAAAATTTAATTTCATAAATTTTTGACCAAGTTATGATGGTTAGAAAAACACATTTTAATAATTTTGAAATATTCTAATAAAAAATCATAACTAATTATTTACATGCAAAAAAATTACAAAAAAAAAATGCAGCACATCCAAGCATGTGTCCTCTATTTATATTGAAAGTTTTAGAATTTTTTTTTTCTTCTTGTACTTAGGTTGGTCAGACATACACCCGCTTTTTATCTTTTTCCTAAAAATTTAGTACTACTGCATTGAAATTTCAATTTTTTGAAAAACTGTTTTACTTTTTTCCAAAAAAGGACTAGTAGCCTAGAAACTACATTCAATTTTCTACAAATTTTGTTTTTACATATTTTTCAAATTATGTTAATAACCTATTCAAAATTTTATGCCAAGTTGCCTAACTTTGTTTTTCTAAATTTTCATTGCCACTTAAGGGCCTAGTTTGGACCCCCATGATCCTACATTGACCCGTGAGTTGAACTCGAGTTAGGAATTTGGTTTTCTAACTTTGGATCAAGTTTTGGACTATATTTTATGAATCTAAATCTAATTTATGCGAAACTAAGTTATGACTCACACAAAGAAAAAAATAAAAAGTAAGATCTTGAGGATCAAAAGGATAAGCTTTTCATTTTTGGCTCAAAGCATGGAGGGTTGATCTAAACATTAACAAAAAAATAATGCACACAAACAAGCCTAAATTTAATCAAGTGTCTGTATTAATCTTTGTAGGCTCATAAATATATCACCTTTGAGGAGTGGATATTCTTGGCCCTCATTTAGGACCTCAAGTTGTAAGGGCAAAAGCCTCACCCATAACCTAACACATGCGAGGACTACAAGTTTATACCCATGGATTGCTACCTTGACTTTGTATGTGTATGATGTGAGTGACTTCTCAAGGTGATTTGTGTTCGATGCATTATAAGAAAATAGGGATACAAATTCTTAAACAAGGCTTCATGGGATCAACTAGGGGGATATCCTTGATATATCACACAGGTACATGAGGCATAATTTATTGAAAATAAAATAAAAATAAGTCAAATACTTGGGAGGAGAGGGTAGCCCACTCTTCTCCTTTACTTCCCTAGGGTATAAAGTTCTTGGGGGCTTAGCCTGAAATGACAAATTTTCACTTCTAAGAGGTGTGTCTTTTAATTCAACCATTTCTATTTATACCTTGTTGAAACACTAGGGTTGAGGTCATACAAAGTAGACCCTTTAAAAATTAGAAAAAAGGAAAAAACTATGTATTTTATTTTCAAGATCATGCAACATGCAAGAGAAGAGCATATGCACTCCACTTCTTTAGGATTTAACAAACAAACTAAAAATAACAACAAAACTTACAACTTATTTTGATCATCAAGATCACCTAATGGCATGAGAGGAGAGCAATACATGAAATTCTAAGTCTTAGGCATACATGAAAAATAACTAAAATGAAAATCAAGTTCATTTTAATTAAACATACTATATGGTCAAAGAAATTGTCAAGTGTCTAAAAATAAGTCTTTGATGGTTGTAGAAAATTATTTAAATGTTTAAAGATGAGTTTTTGATGGCAATGTTGTGAAATCAACTATCACTACAAAATATTAAAGTGAATCGTAACTCCATTACACTTGAAAATAGTGTGGTTGATACACCATCATTCCAAAACCCTCTAGTAGGAAGATAACACTGGCAATACCCTCTATTGATTATTCAATTTTGTCATGAAAGAGCTAGTGAATTAATATTCCATAGAGACATAATTTAAACGAGATATGTCTGAACTAAAATTCATATAGTTTTCTACTCCAATCCATTCACACTAAATAAACAATAGAAAGGTAGGCCATCATTGTGTGGTCACTTCCAAGATTGATATTATCTTTCCACCTAAATCAAAAAAATTCAATTCTATAGGAAAAATGGTGTTACTTGTATGTAATAGATCATAGTGTTTAACGATGTAAAGAAAGCATGAGAAGAGGAATATGGTGAGTAGAATACAATCTTCAAATTTTTAAGACATAATATTTTAGAAGGAAAAAAAATGGTACTCGCAAGTGTATTGTTGCCACAAATATTGGTGATTCAAAACTAAATGTCATGTATGATTCAACCATTAGCTCAATAAATGAAAGTGTGATAACAAATCATAGCTACAACTCTTACCTACTTCAAGTGTGTTTATACTATAAAGAGCTTCATAGAATATGATCCATGATCCAAATTGTAGTTCCTTTAAGTGCACAGTGTGAACCTCAATGACCCTTCGCAAAATGAAAACTCCTACAAAATAAATCAACAAATTGATTTTGCAAGCAAAAGCTTAGCTTGGGACGACTCTGTGTGTCAAATATGAGTATGCAACATTAGAATATGTAAATAAGAATTAACACAAAATGTAAATAAGCGTTTTATTTTGTATGCTTGTTGTTTGTTTGTGAAAGGTGATTCAATCTAAATTTATAGATTTTCAAAGATGTTGATAAACATCCTTAGAATGGATAAGGTTAAGATGGTTATTATTATTTAATAGTCATGATTTATTGAATTTATTTATTTTATCCAACAACTAACTAGTTTGAATTTTTATTTTTATTTTTTGAAAGTTTTATTATTCGTTTTGAACAATTAGTTAATGATTTGTTTTGATTTGATTTTATGATTTATTAAATTAATTTGTGGATATTTGAGTTAAAATGGATTTTATTTATTAATTTGGACATTTATGGATATATATATTTTTATATTTATTAAATAACAAGAATTATTTAATTAATTTAATTTTGATTGAGTGGATTGGTTAACAATTAAATTGATTATTAATTAATTATTAGGTGATTTATTTTAATTAGTGGTTGTTTGTTAGGCGTGATTGTGTTGGTGAGATTCAAGTGTCTATAGTATAAAAGGACAAAGGCAAACCCCAATTGGATCATCTAGTTCTAGGTCACAAAATAATAGAGAATTATTTAATGGCACTAACACTAGCATAACATTAACTAGTCACAATGTATGATTGCTTCACATGTTTTTGATCTTGTTTAAAGTGATCATTTGGATCTAAGGGATTGATAGAAGGAGAAGATTTTTGCTTAACAAGCTCTTAAAGGTGTTTGTCAACATCTCCAATAATTAGAAATAGATTCTAGATAATAAGATGAACCTTTACAAAATGCTTAATATCAATTAAATCGAATCCACATAATAAATTCAAATATATTCTTAGACACTAATAAAAAATAATTAAAATGAAACTAATAAATTAAATAATTTAAAATCAATTATTTCATATTTTATTTTAATATTAATATTAAACAAATCATAAAATAACATCCACCACATTTATTCAAACATGAAACCTAAAACTAAATAAAATTATGTAAATTCCCTTTAATTATTAAGAAAGGCGCGGCAATTAATAACTACTTGGAGCAAAGAAACATCCTTTTAACTTGTTTAAAGCGGCTTCTCCCATCTAAAGCGGACAAAGGGATTGAGCTTACCTAGTAAATCAAGAGAGTATAGGAAGACGATTTTATTGCAATCAATTCCCTCAGCGAATTAAGAACATCGAATACTGTATATGGATAAGATTTCCACATATAAGGATCAGGACTGACAACTCTACTATCACCATTAATATAAAAATAATATACAATTCATTTATCTTTATTATTCCAAGATAAAGAAGATATGCTATTTTTCTATTTGGAAGAGATATTTCTATAATTCAATCACTAGAATGAGCCAGGGAACAAGACATTATATAGGACAATAAAATGAATAGATAAATTAAAAAATAATATTTTTTTACAATCTGTTAAAATAAATTAAAAAGTTAATAATAATATAGTGTGATTGTTTAAATGTAGTATTGTTTTCATGATCAAAGTTTTTATTGTGAGTTTTTATGTTGAGGATGAGGTCCCCTATTTGTGACTTCATCCTCGATGAAAAAAGTTTCTCTTAAATTTTTAAAATAAATTTTAAAGAAAATATTTTTAATATTAATAAGAAATTGTTTGTGACCTCACTATTCATAATTCAGATCAAAAGAGTTTACCCCTTAAATTTTTAAAATAAATTAAAGAAGAAAATATTTTTAATATTGATAATTTTTTTTTTTCTTGGAAGATTCCAACTTGTTATCCTTTGAGTGACTACTATAGCAGTTCTCCATTACATCAAATGTCATTTGACATTAATAATAAATAATTGAAAACATCATATTTTGATAATCATAATATTATATTTTTTGAATGTTTCTGAATTTAACGTCTTAATTTTTCTTATCAATATCTAAAAATCACATTCCATTTATTTAAAATCAGAAAAAAAAAGAAATAAAAAAATAATAACATAAAATCAGACAATCCAATCTAAAAATATTAGAAAAACAACTCTATAAATTCCAGACACTTTTGCAACGACTTCTTCAACACAGCCGATGGACCAGAGTATTTTTAACAACAAAAAAGTTAAGCTTTTGAACATTTACTCCGTGGTTTTTCCTTGATTTTACATGAAGAGGGAAATCTTATCCACTGCAAAATAAAAAATTAAAAAAATATTGTCAAAAGTTTGTTAATTCTTTACTTGACAAGGACAGCGAATCTTGTGACAGAAAAGACAAGTTGCCCTTCCCGGCTCTAAAATATCTTGTATAGGGGACGGAGTACGTGCATTCCAAAACCTCTGAAACGATACACGACAATATCTTAGCTGTAGCCTTGACAGCTCATGTTTGCTTTAGTGAAGGAGCAATAAAAATTAAATTTGATGGCCGTATGTTTCGATTTTTTCAGCATAAGATTCAATATTTTAGGACAAAATTGGACGGAGGTAGGTAAAATTGCCGCTGATTGTCAATAATTACTATTATAAATATAAATCTATTCAATCTTTTTGTAACAGTGAAATTGCAGCCCATTTCTTCTTCTTTTTTTTTTTTTTGAATAGCCCATTTCCTTTATGTTTGGGCTCACTTTGGTATCCTATGCAATTGGCGTATTCTTTAACATTGTTTTACTACGTTCTTACTATTTATTTTTAGGGTTTATTTCTGATCTTTAGGTTTTTTAATTTTAAATTAGTTTTGCATTTGTGAAATTAATTTAAGTTGTTTCCATAGTTGTAGAATTGAATTTAATATTTTAAAATTAAAATTTTAAATTTGGACTTTGTCAATTTTTTTATGAGTTGTTGAGAGCTAGTTAGTCAATACACTATATCTATTGTAGGCACAACCCACATATTGATTTCTCTTTTTTTGTTGGTTTTTGATCTTGCGTGTCTTTTGGTTTTTGGTTTTTGCATCATTTGGTTTTTTATAGAGTGAAAAATTTTTTAAAAAAAGAAAATTAAAGAATAAAAAAAATTAGAAAATAGAAAAATACAAAACATTTGATCATCTGATGAGATATATATTTTTCCCATTTTTATAGTTATAAGATACACTATATCTCTTGTAAAGTATATTTTTTTCCCCTTTTTTGCATTTTGAGTTGGAAAGCACAAGGCTCAACTGTCATCCTGCACTAATTGTTGTGCACGGCTTCAAATGTCAGCTATAGGAAATTTGTCACATCCCCATATTTGTAGCTGAGAAACTAGAGGATGGGGTTGCTAGCAAAGCCATTAAGAGGCATGGTGATCTCTCAAATATTAAAATGGCTAAAGAGATATAATGAAAAACATGGTGGGATGAAAGAGTTTGTTAGGGAATAATCATAATAAAGGAGTGAGGGCTTGAGTTCCACCATAAAGATCAATTCCTACCATTCCATTAAGGCAGTAAGGTGTCCATTCTTCTGACCAAACAACCCCATTTCAAAGGAGTTGATTTAAGTTTATTTTCATGATCAGTTGGGTCAAGGTTTTTAGAACAAAATATGATGAAAATGCTAAAGGAAGTTGGGCATAGAGGGGGGGAGAGAGGAGAGAAATATGTAGTTGTAAATGAAGGGGGAATCGTATGGTATTGAGGAATTTCATGAGGAAAGGAGCCAAGTGCACAATCTCCGACAACATCCTCTTTACCTCCAGTAAAATGGGATCTTTTACTTTGGGAGAGCAAGAAGGTAGTGAGAGAGCTTAAGGAGGAGGCACATAGACTGATAAAAAAATGTAGAGAGAGAGGGAGAAAGGGGAAGGAAGAGAGGATAGAGGGGTGTGAAGAGAAGGGAGGACAAATCATGTGGAAGAAAAACCGAAGGAAGGCCTGATAAAAAATGACTATGGTTGGAATGAGTTGCAGAGGTGTTTTGGGGAGGAGGAGAGCGTAAAATGGGAATAGAACGGGTAGAGGGTTGACGAAGAGGAGAAGTTAATAGGAGGGAGGAAGCACATCCAGATTGGGAAGAATGCCTCAAAGAAATGTGGTCTCATAAAATACAAAGGTTGTTTAAAATGCAAAAAAATGGATATGATGAAAAGGCTTTAGAAACTTTCAAGCAAATGCAACTCGTAGGCATAAAACCAAGTTCCAAAACCATCACCAATATCCTCCCTACCTGCGATGAAAAAAATGAGAACAAGAGGGCATTTGAGAGTTGGACGAGATGGATTGAAGGTCTAGTGCAAGAAAAGGAGGAAGAAGACAAAACTAAATGGAAGAAAGAAAAGAAGCATAAGTTGTCCAAGTTGAGCCATACAGAGGTGGTTTTCTTTCTCCATTCCAGCAGTGGGAGGCTTTGTGAGTTTTCAAGTAATAGGTACATCAATAGATTTTATAAATATACTAAATCTCTATTGTTATTCTCTATGGTCAATATAGTTATGTTTATTCTCACTTTTAATATTTAGTCTTTGGCAAAGCAATGTATTTTTGTGAATATCAAATACTAAATATAGATACATTAAATTAAATAATTGCAATTATTTTATAGTCACTATATATGGTGTTGATGTTGGATTCATAGTTAAATATGGCAAGGGATTAATGGGTTTGGCTTAAAAATACATTGCTAACTTTTAAACAACCATGACACCCTAAAGATGGCCATGATCATCCAACCATAGGAAATACATAAATAAAAATATAATAATTTGATAATGAAAACAGATGGTATTAAGGTATGGAACTTTAGAAAACCTAATCTAGTGGACATATGTTGAATGCTTTTAAGTAGTATCACATGAAAAAATGTAACGTCCTTTGAAAACACTAATCATTCTAAACCTCTTCGACACTAGAGTTATAAGTCATGGAACTTAAACTAAATTTATCTTGTAATGAAACTCTATCGCATGGCCATGTTCATATTTATATATATTATTGGTTTTGGTTATCCATTTGATGGATACGACTAATCCTAGGATATAATACTCAGTTGGAATAAGTGAGATATCGACTTAGAGGGTTTTCCTTGGGGTGTATGTAATGATACTAGAAATAATCTATAGTGCAATGATTGTTAATGGGAGTGTACTCATATATGCTTACTAGAATGTTATGTTCCCGTAACATTGTATTAACATCATCGTGTTCAACATTCAATTAATATGAGCTTAGGCTTATGCTAACTTAACAATATAGGTGATAATGACTTCATTATTGGAACTAAAACTATCTTGTATTCATAGCTTAATGTTGTAAGTTTATACTCTTAGTAATCCACTTCAATGGATGAGTAAAGGCTTAATATGACTACATGAATTCTATTAATGTCATATCTATGGGAGTCTTGACTTTGAAATTATTATTATACCTATAATGAATTGCAATATAAAATACCAAACAAAAGGCAACTATTGTTAATTTGGCAATGTGGTTGAGACCAAGTTTTGAGATAAATATTATGTAGCATCTCTTGACACCTTATTGATGACCATTAAGGTTAGGTTTAGGGAAAGTATGAATTAACTATCTAGTTTATGACTAAACTATTATACGAACATGAGTATTCATGTGTCTATGGAAAATTAGTAGAAATTGCTTTCTACTTGGTGGATTCCTATGTAAGAAGGGTATTTTTAAGTTTAACATATGATATTGATATTTGTTGCTTTCAACTATCCCTATTAGGTTAGGAATCCTAGAAGGGTATGATTCATCAATATAGGAGTATTGGGATGGCATTAGAAGGGAAATGAAATTAAAAGGGTTAAGAAAGACATTATTTTTATTGGGTGTGCATAATCATATGAAGATCTTACTTGGATATGGTATTTTCCCATTTGTCTCTAATATGACTCAAACGTTGATTATGTTTAGAGGAGGTTTGTAATTGATGCCAATAAAGTAATAAGGATAATCATAATGGTTCATTTTGAATAACTCTAGAACATCTTGTTACTCCATAAGATTGAAATAAATTACCAAAGTTTGAATATTATATTGAATAGATATATAGAATCCCTAAGCAATTAAACTACTATGAGAGGTGGCAATTCATATATTTTATAATCAACACTCTAATAGGATGGAATACTCCTGGGTTTCATCCTCATTCTTTGAGATTAACAAGGAAAAATCCTAAAATAAATATCTTATCAACGATAAAGGTAATTTACCATTTAGGCTCATGGTAGCCATTAACCTAATTAGGCTTTTGAGGGCTTCAATAGTTGTTGCATGATGAATAATAATGGTGAAAAGGTTCAATCTTGGCATACTTGTATGGAAGTGTTGTGGTATAGGTTCGCTAAATTGGGAACTGGTTTATATGTATTCTTGAGAAACTATGTGAGGAGAAATACGTGTGACTTTGATCTATTTGGAAGCAGAAATGTAGGCAGTCCTTGGGTGAAGGATGTACCTAGGACCTGAAGTTTGTAGGGGAAGGTTCTAGGGGGGCTAAATCCCAGATGTTGGGATTGTTCCTCAATGGTTTGACCTTTCCTCCTTTGTAAGCTTTAGTTTAGGCTAAAATGGGCATCAAATGGGTGTGATCAAGTTAAGGGTAAGGTCCCATGGAGGGGGGATTCCTTAAAATTCTCAGTATATGCTTCTTTTAGGAATATTTTAAACTTCTTCATCCCATGGATTTAGTCTTGCAATTTTTCTTAAAATTTTAAGCTCCAAAATTTAAGGAATAAACTATAGTGCTTTGATAAAAATAATAAATAAATGAAAATTCTCTCATTTTTATTTTCTAAAAAGAATTTAAAATTTTAGATGAGAGACAAGTGGCATAAAAAAATCCTAAGTTGTAGGGGCAATTTCTAGCCCCACCCCAATTTCACCAGCTGAAATATTCATTCCTAAAAGGTAGGGGCTACTATTTTTTGGGAAAATATTTCAATTAATCCTGTAGCACAATTTTTTTTCCCATGAGACCTCTTTCTCCATGAAAATAGAAGCCCAAGGCCCCCCATGGGACCATACAGTAAGGGAATTTAATAGCTTATATTTAATACATAATATGATTCTATTAAACATAATGAAGTAAGGGATTTAACTACTTTATAATAGGTATTTGATTATATGTATATGTTGGGTAAAGTCCACCTTGTGTTGGTTCCATGTATCTCTTATGTGTCTATGTAATTAGACTCCTATATAGATGTCTCTATGTATGGTCTCATGTATTTGTTGATTGTGATTGAGATTCATGCTTTGTATGACCCACCCAAGTGTGAACCTCCAGGATATTTGAGTAGTGACAGACAAACATTGGACCGTGCCAATAACCGATGTTTGGGCTATTGCTAGGTATTAATTAGCATTCACCTGGTTCATGGAGGTGAAGGTAGTGGAATACCTTAGTTATGATATGACTATAGTGGTTGCACGGGTAGGGACCCATCCATGCGGGTAACGGTAATCTGAGGCTAACCATGTATCAAGAGGGTTCACTGGCTATCACTAGTAAGCACAAAAGTGACCGATGCCATGTGTTACCTATGATTGTGAATACGATAGTTGATAATACCACTAAGGTCACAAGGTGGTATATATCAGGAGCTACTTCTTCCTAGGTTGATAGAATTATTGCAAGTGGCCTATAGGCGATTGAAGTCAGAATCCACCGAGTTTGGTAGGTTTATAACTTGGGGAAACCCTTGGGATGGTGGACAGACCCACGATGTAGTATGGGATGCAACGAATCCCCTTCATAGTTGTAATACTGAATACTTAGCCTTGTGGGGTTGAGGATGGACCCATAGTGTAGTTTGGGATGCATCGAATCCTCTTCCCATTTGTCCAATGGTGCAGAAGATGGAAGGAAAGGATAGGACCCATGGTGTAGTGTGCAATGCACTAATATTCTTTCTATCTGGGATGCATTATGGACATGTGTTAGCCATTGTGATGTGTAAGCTTGTCACTGTGTATGTGTTGTATGTTGGAGCTCGTCACTATGTATTTGTGATGTACACTAGAGATTTTTATTATGTATTTGTGTTGTATGGTGGAGCTAGTCACCATATATGTGATGTATGCTAGAGCTTGTCACTTTGTATTTGTGATATTTGTTGGAGGAAATCACTAATATAAATGTGATATGCGTATGAGATAGGCATTATTATACTTATGATGTACATATGACCTAATCACCATTATACTTCTGATTTATGCATGATCCGATCACTATTATACTAGTGATGTGTACGAGCTAATTAGCCTATGTATAATGAGGTATGCTCGCGACTTACTCATAAAAGCACACAACACATGAACACCAAGATTTTTACGTAGAAAACCCATAAAGGGAAAAACTACAGTGAGGATTAGCTCACAATATAATATAACCAGTTAGAAGATATTACAGAGGGTGGCTCACTTCCAGGACTCACTATCCAAAATGGAAGGCTCACTACCTACAAAGATACAATAGCTTACAACTAGAAAATGAACTGATGAAGTTACACCTAACAAGTGTTGATTCAGTTCCTTTGATGCTCAGTAAACTTGCATACCAGAAAATATATATTTTCCTTGAATCATCTCTGCATACTTGTCTATCTATTTTTAATCTCAAAACTATCTTATATATAGATATATTTGGCTCATTTGCAAGAATCAATTAGATCAGCCTATTTGTATGCATCCCTTATTCACCAAAAAGATTAAATTTTGGCTTTAAGTTTATATGAAACTTCTCCAAAAACAATTCAAGCGTGTAGCACACTGTAATATGTCGACATGGACCTAGGATAGGTCACACATACATAACATTAACTATTTATTAGGCCGGCCAGAGATAGACCTAATAAAAAAATACATCAACAAAGTGTTACCAACTCACCAAATGAGCACTTGTACACATGGAATTTTGAATTTACAGTCTTCTAGCAATCAAGAACCATCTCCCAAAATTGTAATGAAAGATATTCATCAACAAAGGATTGCAGACCAAAATATTGGAGGACATTTTCGCATATCAGTACAGAATACCAGATCAAGCTTGAACATTTGGTAATACAATTATAACTCATTTAACATGGTGAGATCAATGACAACACAAAATTAGCATTACGATATGTCCTTCTTCATGCTTCCAACAATGTCCCCCTTTATCATTGATTGAAACACTTTCCAAAATAATACACAAACCTCCTATGTGCAACACACTCTCCTCTTTTTTCTTTATGGCATTATCTCCCCCTTTGACATCAAGGACAAAGGTCAATCCAAAAATATGAATATATGTATATATACAAGGATGGTCCGGAGCATTGTATGATCAGAAAAAAATTCTTAACTCCCCCTTAGGAGTTTGTCTCAATAATGTGTAAACTTGAAAAAGTATTATCTGAAGGAAGGTGAGATTTGAAGCTCCTTGAGAATACCTTGCCATGATGACTTTCCATTCTCCCAACTCTTCTTAGTAGATATCAACATTTTTTTCAAAGATTCTAACTCTACTAGGCTCTCTTCAACATCATCCGGTGTGCAGGGAGCTAGTTTGATCTTGCCTAGTTTTTTTTGCATTGTCCAAAGCATTGGCCACCGAAGTGTATTCCATTCTCACACTATCACCTAGCAGACCAAATTTTCTGATAATGTCTTCCTTATGCTTCTATAGCATAAATAGTTTCTCTTTGTGAGTAGTGATAACATTCCAAGTTGACTTGTCTTTGTCTTTAGATGCACTATATGTACTGGAAATAGCTATCAACTGGGACTCAATGGAGTCCATGACATCTTTGATACTATATGTGGCATTCGACCACCTTATGCAGTAAGAAAATACATTATTTGCTTCAGACTCACAAGCCTGCACAATTTCTAGGCTATTTTCTACATTGGTGTGTGCCAGAGAAAACTTGTCATGAAGTTCTGAAAGCCTTTTCTCTGCCATTTTCTCTTCAATTTCTTGTCTTGTCTTCTCACCAAGTCTGGAGGCATATTCCTTAAGGACTCCTATATAAGTTTCAGGTTTTCTACTAGAGTGAGAGATGTATCTATTGATGTACTGGGTGTGGCCTCCTACAAAGTTTTGAGATCATCATCAATGAGTTCTATCCCCTTTTGGTGTGTTTCCAAAATTTATTTTCTTCTAGATGCATGCAATGCATCTCCTAACACTAATTTGTGGATGGAATATATTTTGTCCAAATCGACACTACCTTGAACCATGGGGAGTTGTAGAAGTTCCAGAGGAATTACCGACTGGAACCTTATTTGTTTGGATAGAAAGCCTTTTAATACATCATCGCCAGAGGAGGATTCTCCGAAGGACCTTTGTGATTCCACAACCTACCTTATTTATTATTCATTCTTGCTGGAAGATTCCCCATTTCTTTCTTCTTTCTCTACTCTTTCTTCTTCCTTTACTTTTTCTTCTTCCTCTACTTTTTCCTTTTCCTCTACTTTTTCTTCTTATTTTTCACCTTTGTCTGCTTTTTCTTCATTCCTTTCAATTTCATCTTTATATTTTTCTCCTTTAGTTTGTTCTAGAGGGACAACGTCAAGCTTCCCTACTTTAGAATTTTCCTCATTCTATTTCTTTATTTTCAGACGATCATTTAAATAACATTTATTTATGGAAGGAAACCGATATTACCTATTTCCAAAGGAATTCCTTTATTTACCTCTGTAGAATTCTCTTCTCCTAATTTTTGTGCAGAAACGGATGGGTGTGTACCACACATACCATATTTCTTAGCCATACCCCTTCTGGCTTCTACAATTTCTTTCTTTATCTTCTTTATTCATTTTTTATCTTTTGTCTTCAAAGTGTTTACCCTTTTCTTCGTTTGAAACATCTTTGAGAAAACCTTCTTCAAGGTTTCCTTATCATCTGTGGTCAAAGAGGACCCAATTTCCTCAAATGCCTCATTCCTTATCTTTTCTTTCAATTCAACAAACTTTGATCTCCTTTTCATCAGGGCCTTCCAAAACTGCTCAGGTACATTGGACTTAACATGGTCCCTGTTAACTTCCAAAGTAATAACATATTGAGTAATTTTTAGCATCAATGTTTTCTTGTCCTCTCTACCTACTTGAGTATAAATTTTTACGGTAGGCTGCAACATATCTTGAAAATGAACTAAGCTATTAAAAAATCCCTCTAATATGAGAGGGGAACTAGGTCTTACTAGTGAGGATTTTTGTTCTTCCTAGTCTAGAGATGCCTCTTCTGAAATTTTTTCCTTCTTTGAGTCTGGTTTGGTGTGCACATGAACACCAAAATCTTGTTCTGCTTCCTCTTTGGAGGATGACACATAATGATACCTTTTTGTTCCAACACTTGTTTTCTGTGAAGCACTTTCACTAGAGGGCATGTTCCCTCTCTTCTTCCTTACTAGTTTGGCTTCAAGGTCTTCCTCCTCTTCTTCTTTTTCTTTGGTGACACTGAGGTTTTTCTCCCTTGTTGCCTTATATTTCCCACCTCTTTTGAATGGTGCCACTAGAGGAGTCTCTTTCCTTTTTCCAGATCTTGTAGCAAGTCTGGAAGGAGCCGAGCCTTGCCTTTACCAAGAGCACTAGGCTCTACCTTTACTGTTGTAGGAGTAGAAGCTGGTTTTGAAGGAGCAGTCATGTCGGATCTCCTTAGTTTTGATGATTCTCCAATCATCTGATCTCCCAAAGCTCTTCCCTATGCAATCCATTCATCAGTGAATCCAACCTTCTTAATAATTTTATCTACAATCTTCCTTATCACAAGAATCTTATGCTTGATGATAATTTCCGTAGATTTTTCTGTATATGTGCCAACTCTTGCTTCATTGGAATCTTTTGGGATTTTCAATAAAACTTGCACATATCCATCTACTTCATCCTCTGTAATTTCATAACCCAACGATTGTATCCAAATAGTCTAGGGTTCAACTGCTTCAATAATGCAATCATCTGAGGAGACATGAAATATGATGTCATCCTTGTATTTCTCAACAATTTTCCTGGGATCCTTTCTCTTTCATTCATGTTGCTTTTGAATACAACAAAGAATGCTATTAGAGCATTATCTGGATTCTTCAAATCACCCAAGCTGTGCATGTAATAAAAAAATTGATGTGCAACAGGTCTTGGTGTATCTCATATTATTACATCATCTCTTTCGAGAAGTCTCCTAAGAAAGTAGAACAAACAAACAGTTAGGGAACCAAACTTAAATGCATATTTCTTATCCTTTGACATCCTCAAATTCTCAAAAAGTTACTATCGGAGAAGTTCACAAATATCATATTCTTCTCCATTTTTTGCCATGTCATATCCGGTGTATATAGCCATAGAAAACACAAAGTTTTCCCTATTTGTGAAGTAGATCTTGTGACCAATCATTATAGCTGCATACTTCACAACAAGATTGGTAATAGGTTTTGTTGCAAGGGCTCTTCCGTGAAATATTGCTTCGATGAGTTCCATTACCACTTCAATTTTATAGACTTCAACATTGGTAAGGGTATGGTATCACAAAGTCCAATAACTATCTTGATCACTTCTTTGGTTATTAGGTGAGGTCTATCTATCCACAAGAACTTATCATGCATTCTACTAAGAGAAGGTTTAACATATTTGTCATCAAGAGTGGAACTAAAGTTGGGAAAATAATTCCACTGATCCAACTTATTCGCAACAATATTTGCATATTCTGGTTTTACCAAGAAATCATCCCCGATGACTCATTGTGCCACATATTTATCAATTTTCTATGATTATATTCCTTATTTTTAACATGAATGTATATTCTAGTGTCTTTAGTGAGCATGACATTGTGAGGAATCAATGAGAAGGCACCCAGAGGTTCGTCTTCGAATACCTTCATGGAATACTTCCTGTAGGAAGGTCTAGGTATTTCTGACGCTTTTACGACTAGAGGGGTTGCCATCTTTTCACACACCGAGCTCTAATGATTTCAGAAAGAAGAATCACATAAACCCGCAACAACATAGAAGAGTAAAATACCTTTTTCCTTTGTGATAACTAGAACTAGGGTTTTTCTCGACTTGCCTCAAGATTGCTCGAAATTTCTCTCTACTTTATTCAATTTCACAAGTGATCAAAATAATTTCCCAATTCACTTTATAAATCAATGAGCTACCCTAATTTGAATTAAATGTGATAGAATTCAAAAAGCTGATAAGACCTCTTCTTCATTACATTGAAAAACCCTAATTTCTTCTACAAATGATCATGCCTGCAACTTTTCTTCCAGTTCCTTTTACATAAGCTCTATTTATTCATTCTTTACAACATATCCTTGTGCCAATATCTAACACACCTGATATCCAGGGGGTCGAATAATTTTATGTTAATGCTCCCCCTAAGACCATGCTAGGTCTAATTGGCGGAGGGATTGTCTGCACCAAATGAGGCTACATATTCACTTGATGTTACTGGCTCTTCTTTCTTCTTCCATATCTTGTTCATTTCTTGCTTAACTTCATTCTTGTCAATTTTCTTCATTGGTTCATTCTTCTTTACCGAATTAGATTGCTTTCCTCCTTTACTCAGGACTGCATACTTTTGAAATGTGTCTGTGCTTGTTGTAATTGTAGCAAAAAACATTTTTCTACTATGTTTCACCTCCATTAACCCTTGATCTATACTTATTTTCTTTATTTCTAAACTTATTACATGTATAGCAGTAGCCAAAAAAATATTGATTCATTCTACCTCCATTAAACCAATTCATCATCTGAGTTCTGCATTCACTAGCTCTATGTCCAACTTTCTTGGATGCAAAAAATTGTTCAAAGAAGGATCCAACATATTGGTTTATTCTACTTCTACTCTCCATTTCCTTGTGACCAAATTTATTGCATGAAAAACAAACACCATTGAAATATGGATACCTTTGAGCATTTGTTTGTCTGATATGTGGTCTTCTAGCAAATTTTCTTAGGTTTCTTGTTTGTTTTCCTTTATCTTGAGTCTTTTTATTGTTCACTGTGTTTGAGGTCTCCATAGCCTTTAAGATTTAACCTACTTCTAGTCCCAAACCACCTTTGTCTTTAGTTGGTTTCTAACCCACAATCAACTCATCAAGCTTGGTGGAGCTTATTTTGAAGCTATCTTCATAGACTCTTTATTTTTCCAGATCTTTTGTTAGGTTTACCACTTCTTTTTCAAGCCTTGAGCATTCATCAGACTTGCTTTGCACCACTGTATTCAAACAATATTCAATTCTCTTCTTTTCCTCGACTTGCACCTTCAATCTGATGATCTCTTCATTTTCTTGTTTTAATTGTTCACTTAATTCTTTGTGTCTTTCTTTGAATTTCTTCAATTGCTCTTTCAATTTTTTGATGCATTCATTTGCCTCGCCAAGATTTTCCTTTAGATCTCTATTTTCGATTTCATCTTTTTCAAGATCATCAAGAGTTGTCTGAAGTTCTTCTTTATCATCCATTTGTCCCATCTTCAAGATCTTCCACAAGCTATTAGGCTTCTTCAGAGGACCATGCTCTAATACAATTTGTTGAACACCCAAGATACTAAGAGGGGGGGTGAATCAGTATCTTCTTAAACTTATTGAACATATACCATCCAATTACCCCATTACATATAATAGTAAGAGTGAGCAAGAGCATTAACATAACATAAAAGAAAATAACACATGAACACCAATATTTTTATGTGGAAAACCTAGAATGGGAAAAACCATGGTGAGGATTAGCTCACAATATAATATAACCGGTTATAAGATATTGCAAAGGGTAGATCATTGCTAGGACTCACTGTCCAAAATGGAAGGCTGACTACCTACAAATATATAATGGCTTACATCTAGAAAATGAACTGATGAAGTTACACCTAAAAAGTGTTGATTCAATTCCTTTGATGCTTAGTAAACTCGAATACCAGGAGATATATATTCACCTTGAATCATCTTCACATAGTTGTCTATCTATTTTCAATCTCAAAACTATCCAATATATATATCTAACTCATCCGCAAGCATCAATTAGGTCAGCCTAATTAGATGCATCCCTTATTCACCTAAAAGATTAATTGTCGGCTTCAAGTTTGTATGAAACTTCTCCAAAAACAATTAAAGTGTGTAGCACACTACAATATGTCAGCATGGACCTAAGATAGGTTGTACATACATAACATTAACTATTTATTAGGTCAACCAAAGATACACCTAATAAAAAAATACAACAGACTGATGCCAAATCGCCATACGAGCACTTGTACACATGGAATTCTGAATTTACAATATTCTAGCAGCCAAGATCCATCTCCCAAAACTGTAATGAAAGATATTCATCAACAAAAGCTTGCAGACCAAAATACTGGACGACATTTATGCATAGCAATTCAGAATACTGGATCAAGCTTGAACATATGGTAATGCAATTATAACTCATATAACATGGTGACATCAATGACAACATAAAATTTGAATTTTGATATGTTCTTCTTTATTCTTCCAATAGGTAGAGGGGTTGAGTGGGACAAAGAGGAGAGAGAGAGAGAGAGAGAGAGAGAGAGAGAGAGAGAGAGAGAGAGAGAGAGAGAGTTTTTAAAAAACTGGGTTTTTTCCTTCACTTATGTTTTGAATGAACTAACTATATTTGAACGCTTCACTAGGAATTTGAGACTAAGAATTTGAATCTCATGCATATTTGCAAAAATAGAGCTTCATTCATTTTTATTTTGAGTTTGGAGAAATTTGAGACTAGGAGTTTGACTCTCGTTATAGCATTCCTATAACTCACTTAATGAAATAGGTTCCAACTGTTATGAAAGCTAAAAGTGCTTCATTATTTTCTAAGTCTCTTAGAGTGTCACTCTTAGTGAACTTATGAGGAGTCTTTTAAATAAATTAATGATTGTGAAGCTTTAATTACAATTTGATTTTTGGGGTGGATGTGTAGTAATGTGAGAACAATTTGAGTTGCATAGGACAAGTTAGGAAAATGCTTGCACATAGGCATTTTCATATGTTTACATGTTCGTTATATATTTATTTTTACTTTTCTAATTTTGATATTCAATTTAAACTATTGTAATTTTACTTAGTTTAAATCTTTTATTTGTTAATTTAATTTGTTGAATTTATCATAAAACGTACTAATTTATAATTTAATCTAAATTTAATTTATAATTTAAAATATATTTTTTATACATTAATATATAATTGAATCCATAAATCAATAATTTATAATTTTGCGATCTAATTAAGCTAAGATGTATTATATAGTAGCAACAATAGTAAACATAAAAACTAAAACATAGCCAACATAAATTTTAAGAAATTAAAGCTATAAAATATAAGTTTGAAATAAATAAAATAAAATAACTCTTAAATAGCCTACCTAAACTCCATTTGAGGAACCTCATTTGGATTATTAATCCAAAGGTGTTAGAGTGGCTTCCTCTCTAAATCCGATTGTTGTGCAACAATTTGTGGATGATACCTTTCTATTTGGGAAGGCCTCTGTGGTGGAAGCTAGGAAATGGAAAGCTTGTCTTAACAACTATGCCTCTTGCTCTGGTCAAAGCATCAATTACAATAAAAGCAAGATTTATTTCTTTAATTGCATGCCTAATTTGAAAAACAGGGTGACTACAGTTCTGGGATGTGTTGGTGATTCTCTCCCGTCGGTTTATCTTGGGCTCCCCCTCACGGTTAAGGAGGTACCCACGGAGTTCTAGAATTCGGTTCTGGAAAGGATTTAAAGGAAGTTGGCTGGGTGGAAGGGCTCTTTGCTAAGCCATGCTGGAAAACTCCAATTGCTCACTGTGAGTATCCAAGGTATCCCCACTTACTTTCTATCCATTTTTAAGATGCCTAAGTACATTGCTGATAAATTTGAAAGAATTCAAAGGAATTTCCTATGGTCCGGTACTGAGGAAAAAAAGAAACTCGCTTTGGTGAAATGGGAAAGGGTCTACCAGGCTAAAAATTGTGGTGGGCTTGGAATTAGGAAGATTGCCAACTCTAACAGGGCTCTGATGGTGAAGGTTGGTTGGGACTAGTTAAGGAATACTAAGGACTAGTGTAAAATTTTGAATGCCAAATATCTCCAGAACAGGCCCTTGATTGATTGTCTCTCAGAACCTCACCCCTAGGGCTCTGTTGTCTGGAGGAGCATTTGTAGAATACAAGGCTTGCTAAAGAAAGGGATTAAATGGAAAATGGGGAATGAGATTAAAATCAAGTTTTGGGAAGATACTTGGCTAATTAACTCCTCTCTGGCTTGCTCTGGCTTTGGGGTGGTGATGGGAGTGGCTCAGAGATTCTTTGGCATACATATTAGTGACTATGTTTTTGGACCTCCCAGAGCTAGGATTTGGAAGGATCTTACTCTTTGTTGCCCCCATTCTCATGACCTTTGTTGTCTTGCTCGATCCCTTCAGGTGATTCTCTCCAGCACTAGGTTTCCTTCCTATGACAGGAAGGATGAGCTTTTTTGGACTTTAGATAAATAGGGGGATCTCTTTGTGCGGTCAGCTTACAGATTGCTGACTAATGAAAATTATGTTGTGGAACCCTGGAAGAAGGTTTGGAATCGTCACATGATCCCTAAAATTAATTTTTTCTGGTGGACGGCCTGTCATAACAGGATTCTAACCTAGGACAATATGAGGATTCGGGGTTTTTGTTTTCCCAATAGATGTTTCCTTTGCAAGAAAGGGGAGGAAACTGTTAGTCACCTTTTATTACATTGCCCACATGCTGTTGAAGTTTGGGGGCTGGCTTTTGAGAAACTTGATGTCCCTTGGGTTATGAGCAATGACCCTTTATCATTTATTTTGGGTTGGTATGGCCCATTTTCCCACCCTCTGCCTGGTGAAATTTGGAAGCAGGTCCCCCCTGTCTTAGGTTGGTGTTTATGGAAGGAGAGGAATAATAGGGTTTTCAAGAATATTGAGAGGAGTCCCAAGGAGGTGTTTGGCATTGGAGTTAGGCTCATTGAGGAGAATATCTCTCTCTTTAATGGGAAACTCTCGGAGATGGGGGCTATGGATTACAAAATAAAAATGGCTAAGGAATGGCACCAGGATTTAAAGGCTATCTCCTTTGATAATTCAAAACTTTTAGCTAGAAAAAATACTAAATGAGAGCCTTCGGATAGAGGATGGTTTAAACTTAATTTTGATGGGTTTGCTAAGGGCAACCCAGGTAGGGCAAGTATTGGTGGAGTTATCAGAGATTCTATGGGAGCTTTGGTGGCGGGATTTTCTAGAGGTATTGGGTTTCAGATGGCTTTAGTGGTGAAGGCTCGTACACTACTAATGGACATCAAAATTGTTGTTTCTCTTGGGATTGCTTGTCTCCACATTGAAGGAGACTCCAAGTCCGTTACAGATGCTGTGAATAAAGACAGATTAATTGGTTGGAATACTAAGGACATTTTGTTGGATGTTAGCTTCCTTTTATCCAAATTTAGGGATAAAAAGGTGACTCATATCTTCAGAGAAGGCAACCATGTAGCGAATGCCTTGGCTAATCTTGGCTCGAGCTAGGATTAGACTAAATGTTGGAGGAAAAAGGAAAGGCTTCCACCAAATATTCAAGCTTTAATCATGCGGGAATAAGGCTACCATGGTTTGCAATGATTTTTAATCTTTGGATGACGGGAGTTGAATGGGGGGCCCATTGGATTCTTTTGGGGATCTAGTGGATGAGTGTCAACATTGATATGGAGTACAGGTGGAGGTTTCCTGGAAAAGATTTGCGTGTGTGGAAAATGGAAAGGAGGATCCACGTGTCTGTCCTTTGGACATGGTGGATGGGGTCGGGTTCTAAGGTTACAGTGAGGTGGAGGGGTTGGGACTTAAAAGATGGTTACAAGTATAATTTTGGCGGCTTGGTGATGGATAGGTTGAAGGACATGACTTCATTATATTTGGGGAGCCATACTGTGCAATCTATTCTTTTGGGGATTGTTGGATTTCTTATTTTATCTCATCCTTGCATTTGGTGGTGTGAATGTATTTATAATGATTTGACTATTCATGATGGGAGATGGCCTCCTTCTAGGGGCTTCAGGCCGGTTAGTTTAGCGCGAGACTCTTTTGGCTCAATTCTGGATGGTTGCTAATTTTAGTTATTTGGCCTTTCCACATGGTTTTTTGTGCATTCCCTACATGTCCGCCAATTCTTGCCTTCTTGGTCATAATCATAAATTCATTAAATTTTGTGTCAAATCACCTTGTGGTGATTTCCCCTCCACGCGTGCGACCTATATGCAGGTTTTATTATCCTCCGTTGTATTCCTTGCCTTAACTATCACATTGTGATTATTATTCGCGACTACTGCAATTGGTATTTTTTTCAAATTTTTGAGTTTTCTGTGCAGGTTGGTAGTATGGGTGGTGAGCGGGTTAGGACTGAACTTGACAACTGCGAGGAGTTTCAGAGCAACCCTTTGGTCTGGCACATATGTGTGGAGGATACATTGCTCCGCTTATGGACTGCTTGGTCGACCATGATCCTATCTTATCGGGTCAGTTTTTCAATTCGTGGAAGGACAAACTGGTCTTCATTGGTGGTATATCGTTCGAAATCAGTGAGGAAGTTATAGCGCAGGCTACGGGTTTGCTGTGTTCTGGGAAAAAATACCCCAAATGCAAAATCGGACCATGAAAGCTTAAAAGCCTTTTTCAAAGGTGAGGAGGCCCCGGTGTGTAACCGGTTGAGGTTTGAGAGGGATGCGCTCCCGAAGCCTATGGACTAGGTGTGCATGGTGCTGATGAAGTATGTTACTTTGGAAGGTAGATTTAAAACCTGTTTCTTTTACCATTTCCCTCTGTTAAATCACCTTAGACAGAAGATGCTGCTCAGTTTCCCATTTTTTCTTTTAATGGACCTTGAAAGCTTTGTCGAGAAGTGCAAAGAGTCGGCTAGCCGTAACCCTTGTGATCTCCCGCCACTCCAGCTCCATCAGGGACTTATCCTAAGACTATATCACATTCATCGTGCCCTATGTCCACCTAAAACCATCACGATGGTCCACATTGAGAACATTGAACCCCTTTCAACTGTGCATTTTTCCCCGGCCGAGTCTAAGAGCCCTCCTCGAAAGTGCAATTCGGGCTTTGTGGGAAATCCTAAAGCCAAATTTGCCACCAAAAAACTCAAGGGTGGGCTGAGCAAGGCCCATGCTAGCGCGGCAGAAGGACTCCATGAACTAAAAGCCACTCAGGCTGACTCGACCTACAAGGCCACTTCAACCAAAAAAGGTAAGGAGAAATGCATGTTGGCCTCGACTGCTAAGGATGGCAAGGGAAAGAATGTTGTTAGGAAAGACTCCTGAGGGGATACGGTTGTGGGGACCATGGAGATGACTGGAAGGGAAAATGCCAGGAGGAGATTCGAGAGGTTGGCCAAGAACAACAAGAAGAGGCTAATTATTGAAGACTCTGAGGAGGAGCAGTCTGACAACAAAGGTGACAAGGAAGAAGAATCTGAAGGTGAGGAGGAAGAAAATGTGGAGAGACCCAGTTTACTCTGATGGACAACAAGCTTCCTATTGATGGCTCTACCTCTCACTCTCCGCATCCCCTAGTGGATGAGCCTGGAGAGGTTTAGGGGACTATGGACGTTGGGGTGGATTCGTGTGATGTGGTGAAGAGAATGGACACTCTTGACAAAAGGTTTCGGAGGTTAACCCGCTTCACCATGAAGTTGGGTCACTTTGTCACGAGCACCCTGTCTAATGCTATAAATGAGGAGCTGGAGGGGAACAATAGCCAGGAGAACAAAGAATGGGTGGGTGATGAGGCGGTGGATCTGCTGATTAAAAATTGGGACAATGCCAGTTAGCTTCTCCCTGTGCCTATCTGTTGGTTGTTGCTCTGCGGTTGCTGTGCTGCCTTTGGGTTGTTTCTGTGTTTTTTTTTCTTTATGTTTGCTATTTAGTCTTGTTCCTTTTTGGCCTTAGTGGCTCATTGTGAAGGGTACAGTGCCTTGAAAATGCTGCTTAACTTTTCAAAAACATCATAAAATTACATATATATGTTGTATATGATATTTGTGAATTCATAAATACTACAAATTATGTATTTCAAAAAATATATCAATAATATTTATTATTGTATTGCTTTAATGTCTCGATTTCAATGATTTTCATTTGCACCCTTATGCACACCAAATAAGACTCTATTTGCTTCTTAGATGATCGATGAGGCTAGTTATGCATCTACCAAAATTATACTTGATGTTTTAATGTTTGTTGATGCAAATTCCTTACTTTTTGATCAAACATTAATTTTTTTCTTTGTTGGCACCAACCTACTGAGCCAAACAATTCTAGATTGGGTGGTTTATAATTCTATTTCCAATGATTCGTTTCATACCAAAATATTTTATCATTCCAATCTTTGAATGTAAAGACATTAGAGATCATATATTATACACAAATGGATAGATCCTTGGTGAGGAATGGTTTGTGAGGAATTAAATATTGTATGCTTGATTATGTATGGTGACAATGTATAAAATTATAAAGACCTTAATCTTATGTGTATTGAATGGAGAATGGATGCAATATATTGAGGTTGAAAACAAAAAAATATTTTTTCTAAAATGCAGTAACCACTCACAATTCATTAAATATTTCCCCAACCAAGGATCAACCTCAAATTTATAGAAACAAATCTAGGTTAAAAAGACCAACAAATTGGTTCCTGGCCTAGTCCAGTTACCCACTATGGTTTAATTAGGACCTATAGAAACTAGGAAGATATATAATAGTCTTGCATTTGTTCCTTTTTAGTGAGACACTTTGCGGTCTAGATCCTCTAGAAGAAGAGAAAATGAATGTAGAACTAGGTTTTTAATAAGATGGTGAGTTAGAAATCACAAATGTATGATGTATTAGCCAATCTCCAACTATAATTATGGAGTCCAATATTGATTCTAGAAGGAAGAGGGGGTGAAAAACAATTAAAAATAGAGAGAGGAATGTGATCTATATGGAGGAAAACCTAGCATTAATTGCTACACATTAAGTTCCATGGGAGGAAGCCCCTCCCTTAGAGGGAAATGAAGGTTTTCTCATGAAATACTAGGGGATTGAAGGCTCCTAATAAGAGTTACATGATCAAGAACTATATAAAAAAATATTGGTCAATATATTCATTCTTCATGAAATTAAGCTATGAAAGGTAGATGTAGATATATTGCTCAATTATTGTCAAGGGTGGGATGGTGCCTTTATGGAATCATTCAATGCTTTTGGAGGCATTGGTACTTTGTGGAAACCAAGTAAGGAGTGTATTATTCCTATAGTAAACTCTATTTGGTTTGTGGTATCTATTTAGAGTATGGCATCAAATCTTTATATCAACTTGATTAATGTATATATGGACTAGTTAAGATAGTAGATAAATATTTGGTTTGGCTCAAATTCTAGAATTTTTGCATCCACTAGTGAATGAAAACTACATTCTTGGTACATTATAACACAATAAAGATGATTTATAACTAATTAATATATACAAGATGCATTACATTATAACAATCATTACAAGAAGAATACATCAATATCTTTTACAACATTACAATTTTTACATCAATGCTTCCCAGAGTACATGTGGGAAAAGTACATCTGATTACAATGAGAGATATAACTGATATACAATCCAATACATATACATAAAAATTTGTTTCCTCAATCTGGAACAAGATCTGGATTCCACACAAAAACAACAATCTCCAAGTACATGAACATGTAGCAATGATACCCAATGGAGGAAAAATAAGCAACCTACCGACCATGTGGAACCCTAAGGTCCACCCACCGTACTAGGAAATAACACTAGGTCCCACTAAAAATAGACATTCAAGAAAACAATAGGCTAACACAACCAGGGGTTATACATGGACTCCAACACAACACCACTTTTATCACTAGCTTCACTTCTAGAGGCACATACACAACAAAAGGGGAAAGTACAACTATGGAATGCTAGACTGCAATAGGGAAGAGTTTCATCACATGGTTCTAGCATGGGTTGTCTTGATAGTCTCTCACTAGACATCGGCCCCCATCTATGGTTGTCCTCGTAAACCTCCCACTAGGTCCCGACCCCATAGGGTGACACATGTAGAAACAACATTCCTTTTGTGTGGACAAGGAAGTTGATCTTTCCAACCAGGCCTTCTCAACCTATCCTTAGCCTAAACAAGCACTGCAGGCATGGGTGAGGCATCCAATTATCTTGTTTAATGTGAAATCTACCCATCTCCCTAATTCATTTTAGGTTATCACTGGATTAAGAAACTCTTCAATGGTTTTTCCTGATAATCTCTTATTAGACATCGACCACCATTGAGAGCCACTCCCCCTACTTGCAACTAGTGAACCCTACAAACAAGCAAGACATTTACCATCTTGCACACATAACATAATCACAAGAATATATACATGGTACAAGGCATGGACCATCTCACACACTTAACATAATTGCATAAATCCAAACACAGTGCAAGGCATTGACCCTCTTGCACACAACACAAAACATTACCAAACCATTTCCAAGATAACCCGACATAAAAACCATACATACCAAAATACTCCCTCGTAGGCATCTAGAAACCAATCTTAACCACTTAGCACAAAAGACTCCCACAATGAATTATTACCACAATCAAACACATTATTTAATACCACAATCAATCAAGCATTATAACCATAAAATCACTCCTTTTTTCGAGACATTGTTTCCATATTTCATGTCACTCATTAACTTAGCCACTAAATCACTTAATGAACCACTTATCACAATAAAAATTATTCTAAATACTAATAACATAGTAAATTTACAATTCAACTATTGAATAATTATAAAAGAACTCAACATTCATTAATTAAAAAAGATAATCTAATTCTTTAATTTAAACTATTCCTTCAATTAGTTGAATATAAGTAAACTAATTTGGCCTACTCAATTAGACAATTTTACTCATCAAACATAATCCATTAATTGCATGGGCATAATTATTCTATTACTAAAACCACAGTTTGTATACATGTATATATATAACATTGAGTCCTTTAACAATAATAAATCAAAATTATTTATGCATATCAAGAATTCACATATAAACTATACAAATTATAATATATTAAACAATCAATATTCAATCTTTAAACATATGCTCACATTTATACATTTAAATATATTTTCCAATACAATATCAAAATATTATAATACTTTTTCCTAGATAATACCTAACCTATATATAAAATTATTCATTAGATACACTTGTATTGAAGAGTTACTATTTCTCAAGTTAACCTAAAGTATATTATTTCCTAAAATATGATTATTTCTAGCTTTACAACTACATTTTTATCAAAATGTTCGATCTATATCTATAACTAAGTGTTATTTATAGCACTATATGCATTCATTGCAATCAAACATATATATATTTATAGTCAAATACCAACAGAAGGTATAATTATCAAAACCATCATATTGTATAGTTAATGCTTACGATACATATAATATACTCATTTAATATCATACTAAGTGAATACCTAATGTAATAAAAATATCTATTGTATATGCAGGAAGGAATCACATTACTTAGTATCAAATATATACAATATAGAATCTGAAATCACAACACACAACACTAATTCCAAGCATAGTCTACATACTAGGCATAGCCATGGAAATGAAGTTGAATATGTTCAATACCGATTATAAAGCACATTGATAAAAACATAATGCAACATCAATTGCCAAGTGAAATATACAACCATTAAAATGAATCGAAATATTCAACAACAAACATAAGGCACCAAGAATAAAATCACGACATAGAATATCAACAAAAATGAAAGCTTAAAGTGTCTTCATCAAATTCCATACGTACAGAATACCAAGCATGAAGCTTGACCATCGAACATCAACATGGAGCATTCCAATCGAATTTCCTCACTCAATGTTCTTACATTGATTACCAAAGACTAAATAGAAATACTAAATTGCAGCATACAACAACATAAAATCATGGACTAAACACTAAGTCGCTTCAAGCAACGACCCCACAAGGGAATGAGGGCAACGACTATGCACCAAGGAGAATATTGCACATAAGGAGGAGGCATGCAGACTATTCGATAGGATATCATAATGAAATATGGATGGTTTGGAGAAAGGTAGGGTAGCCACATGCAAAAATTCCAGCTTGGAAACTAGGTATGCCATCTAAGAAAGCATAATGAAAATGGACCTTTCAATAGATGTTAGTTACCACTGCGCTGATAGACATATATGTAAAAGCCAAAGCATGCAGAATACGAAAGTAAAGACAAGGCTCAAGAATCACTTGAAAAATACCTAAGAACTGTGGATGCAAGAAATGCCAAGAGATGGTATACATGTATGCAAGAATGGGAAACAAGAGATGGCACACAAACTCAATGGAAAAAAGCCTCAAGGAGATGTCAATACGCAAAATGCAATGGTAGAAAAATATACATAAATTGGATTTATTAAAGCTATCAAGAAAGTAATCAACATCTGTAAATGAATATTTTCTTAGGAATGCAACGATTATAGGATATGCATAAAATATATTTGCAATAAGATTATAAACAAAGACATTAAATCATCAAACAGTCAAAATAGTATATTAAATAATGAAGATTCATCTATAAATTTGTTTTCCCCACATTGATTTGATCCAATTCCTTCCTTCGCCTATCCTTCTGAGTTCCTGGACCCTTTCAAGAATCGACCATGGAATACAATCGTTTTACATAAATTTTCTAGTGGGAAAAATTACTTCCCTACCCCCAGAAAGACATAATGAATAATCCCCCCAAAAAAGATATTTTTTTTACCAAAAAAGAAGGTTGTTCCATTTTTTTGAAACAAAAAATCTAATAAAAAATCAAAAATCCCCAACAAAACATCAAGTTTCTTTTCGACAATTAGTTCAATGTTATGCATGTGCTGCAAAAATCTTTCTATCTTTTTATATTATTTTTACTATTTATTAATTATAACCTTCCATCACAATTTTATTTTATTTTAATATTATATTTCACATTTAATTTATAATAAACTATGATTATTAATAAATATATGTTTATATTTATTTATCATAGCACCTTTTTATTTAATAACTTATTTTAATACATTAACTAACCAAAAACAATATTTATCAAACAATTATAAATTAAATGAACTAACTGTCAAACAATTACCAACCAACCATAGAAAAAATTGACACACCGACAAGGTACCAAACTAGATACTCATCCTCTTTGAGGATGATGGCTAGGGTAGGGGACCAAATGCTATATCCGATCAACTATTCCATTGGGTTTAAGGTACACCCAAACCTTCCAATTTCGGTGGAGTCGATGCCTATTACCTGCAACCAACAACACACAAACGTCTTTGCACATGTATATAATCATCACACACCTAGTGAAAGGAAATTAGAACATCGTAGGGTTGTCACAAGTGAGAAATAAGACATCATTCCCTCCACACCTAAATAGAATTTAAAAGCATCATATAATATATCAGATAACAACTTGTAATATCAATAATCACAAACCATTCCAAAATAAGGCAACACATTCTATTGCTAGCATATTCATAGCATGCCATAATCATCACCATCTATCAAAATAATCAAAGGTTAGTATGCTAACATCCAAATACATCATGAATATGTAATTATAAAGAAATATCTCTTAGTCTCATAGTAAACATAAACAATAACATAACCTATATAACCTAGCATCTTAACAAGTCTTGAGTATTACATCATCTAACATAGTAACGTACGTTAACAAATATCATTATAATTTTTTTAAACCACAAGCAAGGAGTACCTGAGACATAAAATGAATCCACAAGTATCTGACATAAAAATCATGAAAAGGTAAATCATGGAGGGGCACTACATCCCCCCCCTTAAGATTCGACTTACTCTAGGAAGTTGCAAGGTTTGAATAAAACATACACGCGCATTAGTTCTAAAATTTGTTAAATAATACCACGTTTACCTTTCCTTTAATGTAAATACATTAAACATAACTAAATTATCTATGATGATTCCCTAATACATCTTAAATAAATCCACTCACTTGTCCTCTTGTGAATTAAATGCTATAATCCTATTTGTATATTTCCTTTACATGGGTATGTGTAGGATCATCATGGAAAAAATAGGCCTTTAAGTGGCAATAAAAAGATAGAAAATCAGAGTTAGAGAACTTGAGGTAAAAATTTGAATAAGTTATCTATATTATTTAAAAAAATGTAAAAATAGAATATGTAGCAAATTGAATGTAGTTTCTAAACTACTAGACCTTTATTTAAAAAAATAAAATCTATTGGATGAAAATTTGAAATTTCAATGCAGTAGTATTTAAATTTCAGGGTAAAAATAAGAAGTAGGTGTCTGTCTGACCACCCTAACCACAATAAAATGACAATATTTGTTTATAAGTTTTTACCTATAAGTATAGGACTCATGTCCCGATGCGATGCATATTTTTTCATAATTTATTTCCAAGTAAATAATTAATTATGAATTTTTTATTACAAATTTTAAAAAATATAAAAGCTCATCTATCTAACCACCTTAACTTGGTAAAAAATTCATGAAATTCAGTTTTATTATTTTTAATCCTATATTATGTGAAGTGATGAGCCCAAAATATGCTCATTATTTGAATATCATGATGTATTTTTAAATACCTTTACTCTTTTTAATGGTTGTTTTAAACTCTGTGATTATAAACTTTTATCTTAAATTGGGTAGTATCCTATGAAAATGCATTCCTATATTCCTGTAGCTTAATATCTCGATATGTCTATATTCATGGCCCTGTTTGACCTCCCAATTGACTGATATGATACGTGTGATTTTTGGATAAATGAGATGAATTTAATGTGTGTGATTAATGATGAGTATCGTGCTATTATATGCATGCTTTCTTTCACCTTTGTTGCCATGTGTTCCACAGGTTGTTAAAGATAGTATGAATGAGTCAATGCGCATCAAACCTCGGCCCTGCGGTGAAGACCATTTCCACCATGGTATTGAGGAAGTTGCTCCAGCAAAGACTCTCTGTCCGGGTCATTGAGAGGAGATCTAAATGGTCATCAATCCAGGAAGAGTGGAATGCTAGATTCTATCTGAATCAGTTGAATAGATATGCTTTCATTTATGGAAGTCTGTTCCTTAGAATTAGGAAGCATCTATGTCTGCATCTTTCTCTATTAAGTTAGTTAGTTAGTTGTTTTTCTATAAATAAATGTTCCTCCTGCGCAAATGAACAAGATTTAGAGAGATTAGACTAGACTAGAGAGTAGAAACAAAACAAAGTATGTTAAGAGCAGTGTTATAATGATAAACAAAGTTTTGTGTTAGTTTTCTTATAAGCAGAACAACCATGTATATGATTCTGAGTTTATGAATAAAAGCTGATGAAGTCTTGAGTTCAATTCTTGCATAATTTGGTTGATGCTTGCTAAGGGGGCCCACTTAGTAAGTATCTTTAGTTAGTAGTTTATTTCCTGTTGTTTATCAGTTAGAATTTCATTCCAAGAAGTTTTAGCGCAAACTCAGTCTTGTATTGTTCCTGCAGCATAAGGCCAGTTCATAGTTTGTTTCTCAGTAATAGTTGTCATGAATTTTGCTTTAATTAAGTTATTCTTAAGTTGATAATAATTTGCTTTACGTTCCTGCATTAGAAGTAGAATTCCTTTCATGCATTTACTTCTAGTAGGTTGTGGCTAAAATCGGTTCTTAGTGCACATACAGTGCCGCTCCAT
Source organism: Sequoiadendron giganteum (assembly GCA_007115665.2). Lineage (NCBI taxonomy): Eukaryota > Viridiplantae > Streptophyta > Pinopsida > Cupressales > Cupressaceae > Sequoiadendron > Sequoiadendron giganteum. The sequence goes on along the minus strand of CM021103.1, from coordinate 443,086,229 downwards.
TTCAAGTATACGTTCTCTGGTTTGACAAAGTAAATGAACGACCATGAGAAGATGTTAGTCACCTACTAGAATGTCCAATTCCCAGGTTAGGATTTTTTGTGACTTTTATATCCTTTTGTGGGCGACAACCATTTTTGGCGCCATTGCCGGGGATGGTGTCAAGCTAAGAACCTGTCATAGTCATTGTTAGTAGTAGTTAGTGTGCTTATTCACGAATTTTCAAATCCTTCAATTTTCAATTAAGTTCGTTACATGCATAGAAGAAGAGACGCTCTAGGAAGATTCCTCCCAAACCCTTCCTTCACTAATAACGATTTTGAACCAACTTATAATCTATTTGAGGAAGAAGGAAACCAAGATATCAATCCATTTGCTGAAGACTCACTCGCTGAATTTCCCTTTGACCTAGCTAACGAAGAACCTCAAGAAAATCCATTTGCTTTGATACTTCATCAAGCAAATATGGCACAAAATCCACCTAATCTACCTCCTGCTTTTGAATTCCCTATTATAGCCCAACAAGATAATGATAACCTCAAAAATATTCCTTCTTCATTACTTCCCAAGTTCTATGGACTAGTTACAGAGGACCCAAACACTTTCTTGTTTGAGTTTGACATCCTCTGTCGAAGCTATGATTACACCACAGATGCTCACAAGCTAAAGTTTTTTCCTGCTACTTTGGAGGAGGGAGCTCTAAGATGGTTCATGAGTTTGGGGAGGAATACTATCGATAGTTGGGCAATCATGCAAACAAAGTTTCTTGAGAAATATAAGGAATATTGCAAGAGTGGTAGTAAGGGTGATGATATATTCCGAATTTAGCAGAAGGAGGATGAAAGCTTGGAAGACTATATCTCAAGGTTTTTATTTTCCTTGAAAAAGAATTCAGACCATACTCTCAATGAAGAATTTCAAAAAATAATTTTTCTGAGGGCAATCAATGATTCTTGTATTGATGTTCTGGATCTGATGGGATGAGGAGATATAACCCAAGTGCCTTGGGATGATATTAAGAACATATGCCGCAACTACTCTCGAGCAAATGTCAAGAAGGGAAGAGGTCATTAGGCCACAGTGGGAAAGTCTTCTACTAATGGAGTTTCATGGATGGAGATTTCAAATTTGATGTCTGATTTCAAGCAAGATATCATAAACAATATGGCTACACAGTTGGATACTATGCAAGCTCAAAAAAATCATGAAGAAGCTGAAACAATCTTGGCCGAGTTCTGTCCACATTGCAGACAGAAGAAGCGTGACTGTAGATGTAAGATGGTGGCTAACATGGAGGCTAAGCAATTACCTACTGACTTTAAGGTAGTAGAAGGTGATAATGACCAAGTATTCTACATTGTACAAAGGTGCCCATGGGCTCAAAGACAAGGTATGCCTCAAGACCCTTTGACTTTTGGTAATCCTTACTCTAATTATAGTAGCCAATGGCAACCTACATATGGCCCATCACCACCATGGAATACCTCTCAACCACAATGGCCTAACTATCAAAGTCCACAATGGCAATCTCCTCAAGGAAGTTGGCAGCAGCCACAAGGACAATGGGCTCCACCCCAAGGTAACTGACAACAAAATCCTCAATGGAGAGGTTCTCAACAATGGTAGAACCAATCCCCTAGCTTTTTGCAGCTTCAACAACCACAAACTCAAGCCCTCATGCCACCTCCTGCAGCACCTGCAACAAATACTAGCCCTCCAAAACAAACGCCTATGCCTACCCAACCATTGCCAAATCCTAATAATAAGCAGCAGCAATGACAACCTATGTATTTTGCCGAAGCCAATCAGTATCTAGCCTATGCTCTGAATATTAATGATATCCATCTCAGGTCTGGAACCACCCTACCTGCTCCATAGCCGCCAGTAATGACTGAAATTCCAGATCCTCCTTCTGAAAAACTAACTGGTCCTACAGAACAGATACCTATATCAGATACTGTCTCTAAGGAGCCTATCCTGCAACATCTAGCAAAACCACCTTTTCCTCAGAGATTGCAAGTCAATACACCCAAATCTATAGAAGAGCCTACCTTTGATATTTTGGATCGACTAAAAAATGTACACATTCAAATCCCTCTTTTTCAAGCCATTAAGGAGGCTTGTTTGAAGAAACCTGGAAGAAAGAAAAAGGATCCCCAAACTATCCATGTTCTAGGACATTTGGCAGATATTATGTTAGGGAAGATAGTCATGCCAAAATATGCCGACCCTGGGAGTCTTGTGGTACAAATAAATATTAATGGTCAGATGGTAAAGAATATTTTGGTTGACCTTGGTGCAGCCATTAATGTAATGACCAAGCATACTATGGAGAATTTGATATCCTAACCATTAGGTTTACACCTACCTTCCTACAGCTTGTTGATAGTTCCACTGTAACACCTAATGGTATGGTAGAAGATATAATTGTCAACCTTGAGTCTTGGGAATACCCAGTAGATTTCACCATATTGTCCACAAAGGCAACTTTGGGAGGATATCCTATCATCCTAGGTAGACCATGGTTAGCCATAGCTGATGCTTTTATAGGATGTCATTCAGGAAACATGACAATTTCTGATGATCAGTTAACAAAGAAATTGGCTTTATACCCACTTGCTCAGCCTCAGCTAAACTTGTCTTAGCCAATTTGGCCAAATTTGGGTGAGGAAACTGAAGAAGTTAGTTCATTGGCTCACTTAATGATGCTGCAAACTAATCCGTTTTCCCAACTTTAGAGTGAGGATGACCTACTTTTATAGATGTTATAGTCCAATTCTGATATGAGTAGCCCATTTGTTTTAAATAATTGTCCTTAGCAGTGCTTCCTGCAACAACTAAATCCTGAGAACCCGTCATTTAAAATCCCTGCAGTCTATCAACATTTGCTTCCACAAGAAATACAGACACCACCTTTACTAGTAGACTCCATGAATGATCTTACCAAGCAAATTGAGCTATCTCCACGACACTGTCCGAATATCAATAATAAGCTGCCTTAATCTCAACAAACTGCCCTAGTCATAATGCTATAAGATCAACACAAAGCCTTTGCATGGGACTATGGGGATATGAAGGGAATAGATCCTCAACTCTGTACCCATAGGATCTACATTAAGGAAGATTGTTCACCTGTTAGGAAGCCTCAAAGAAGGATAAACCCAACACTCAGGGAAATAGTAAAAAATGAGCTCCAAAAATTGTTTGATACTGGTTTTATCTATCCCATTTCAGACAATCAATAGGTATCTCCATTGGTGATTGTTCCTAAAAAAGGTGGAAAATGGAGAATTTGTGTAGACTATAGAGAGCTGAACACAACAACTAAAAATGATCACTTTCCATTTCTATTTGTTGATCAGGTACTAGACTCATTGTCTGGTAAAAAGTATTTCTCATTTTTGGATGGATATAACGGGTATAATCAAATTAAAATTTCCCCTAGGGATCAAGTCAAAACAACCTTTACCTGTCCATGGGGGTCTTTTGCTTATTCTATCCTACCTTTTGGCCTGTGTAAAGCACCTGCAACATTTCAAAGGGCAGTGATTAGTATTTTTGCTGACATTTCTCATTATTCTATGGAAATCTATATGGATGACTTCACCACTTATGGAGTTACTTATGAAGAAGCATTAGAAAATTTGAAGAAAGTGTTGAAAAGATGTCAGGAGCACAATTTGTGTTTAAATAGTGAGAAGTGTTTTATGATGATGCAAGAAGGACTTGTTTTAGGCCATCATATCTCTCCAGCAGGAATTCAAGTTGATCCTGCAAAAATAGAAGTCATTCTAACTTTGCAAACACCTATGAAACAAAAAGATGTTAGAAGCTTCTTAGGACATGCTAGATATTATAGAAGATTTATTAAAGATTTCAGAAAAATAGCCAGTCCCTTGTATGCCTTATTGACTAAGGATTGTGAATTTAACTGGACTGAGGCCTGTGACAAATCTTTCTTGCAGCTTAAGAACTTACTTACTAAAGCACCTGTTCTTCAAGGACCCAAGTGGAGTCTGACCTTTCATATACATAGAGATGCTTCTGATTATGCCATAGGGGCAGTGTTAGGACAGAAGGAGAATTCCATAGAACATGCCATCTATTTCATTAGCAAAAACTTTCAAGGCCCATAATTAAACTATACTATCACAGAGAAAGAATTGTTAGCAGTTGTGTATGCTTTGAACAAGTTTCGGCATTATGTCACTAGTTACCAAATATTTGTTCATACAGATCATGCAGCAATAAGGTACCTCATGAATAAGCCTGCCATATTTGGTAGATTAGCAAGGTGGCTACTATTGTTCCAGGAATTTGATATCATAGTTATTGACAAGCCAGACAGGGCAAATGTGGTGGCTAATTTCTTATCAAGACTTCAAACAACTACACTTGCCACATCTGAGATAATTGATGATAGCTTTCCTGATGAACATCTATTTTCTATTGCTTCTCAAACACCATGGTATGCAAATATTGCAAATTATTTAGCAACCAACAAAATACCAACTCACTTCTCACCAAAGGACAGGAAGCTATTGATTGAGAAAAGTTTTAACTTTTCATGGATTACAGACTGTTTGTTTTACATAGGACCTAATCAAGTCATGCGAAGGTGTGTTAGAGAAGATGAGACATATGATATTTTGCATGCTTGTCATGATGAGCCATGTGGTGGGCACTTTGCATGTAAAAGAACATAAATGAAAGTGCTTAATACAGGGTACTATTGGCCCACACTACACAAGGATGCTGTGGCCTATACTAGAAAATGTGACAAATGTCAAAGAATGGGGAGACCAACAAGGTGTGATGAAATGCCCCTATATCCACAAGTGGTAGTTAGTCCCTTTGATAAGTGGGGAATGGATTTTGTTGGGCCTATTGATCCTCCATCCAATGGGAAATCCTACATTTTAGTTTGCACCGATTATGTAACCAAGTGGGTGGAAGTGAAAGCAATGACACATGCATGTGACAATAAAGTTGCTGAGTTCCTCTATGAACAAATTTTTACTAGATTTGGAGTCCCAAGAGAGCTTGTTACTATTCAGAGAGCTCAGTTTACTTCAAACCTGATCACTGCATTGATGAATGACTACAAGATCGGGCACAAAAAATCAAGCCCCTATCACCCTCAAGCCAATGGTCAGGCAGAGGTTACTAACAGAGAATTGGAGACAATCCTTACAAAAACAGTCCAGTTACACATGAAAGATTGGAGTAGTTGTCTTCCAGAAGCAGTCTGGGCCTATAGGACAACATGGAAAACAACTACAGGGTTTACCCCTTTTGAGTTACTTTATGGCAAAACTACCATGTTGCCAATAGAGTTTGAGCATAAGATGTTAAGGAATGCTCTTCAGCTAAAAATTGATCTTTCAAAAGCCCAAAAGGAATGCCTCCTACAGTTGAATGCATTGGATGAGATGAGGAAAGTTGCCTTGCAGCACACTGAAGCCATCCAACAGCAAAGGAAGAAATGGCATGACCACAATATCCTAACTAAGCATTTCTCTGTTGGTGATTGGGCGCTACTCTATGACTCCAGGTATAAAGAGAATCAAGGTAAGCTTACAACAAGATGGCTTTGTCCATATGAAATTGAAAATGTATTTGATAATGGTTCGGTTCAGTTGGCTACAATCGATCTTGTCTGCTTCAAACTGCTGGTTAATGGACACTGTCTTCGGTTGTATCATAAGCCTACATCAAAATAGCAATTTATGAAGCAGTTTGTTTAGGATGCAACCACTGAACTTCATGCAACGAAAGGCTTCAGTCTTCTTCCTGCAACATCTATTTGAAAACTATGTTGTACGTCCATAATAAAAGTTTTCTTTTTACGAAAACCACTTTTTGCATCACCATCCATCACCATCCATCACCATCATTTATTTCATCTTTCTTTTCTACATCACCCATCCACGTCACCCTTCCTACCGTACCATTTCCATTTATGATTTCTTTTTCAAGCAGTCATTTCAGGGTGTGCTGTGATATCTCCCAACATTCGTGAGCATTTACTACAAGGTACGCGATATTCTTTTTGTTTGTCACATTATTCATTTATTTTATTTATTCATTTATTACAAGTGTCTATCAGTCATTACTGCTCATTCTTCACCTATCCTTTCGCACATGTGAGGACACATGTCAAATCTTAAGTAGGGGCGGGGATAATTTATTTCAAAACTTTTTCTTTTGCCAACACCACATTTTTTAAAAACAATTTTTAAATTGTACTTCCCAAGAACGAATGCATGCTTTTTCCCTGATCAACAAGTTAACTGCTTAATTAAGTATTTTCTAAAAATCATTGCATGCAATTGTCTTTTATATCATTTTTGGAGAGAAAATAAAGGTAAACAACCCGAAAAGAAAAGATTCAAAGCAAAGAAAAGGTGTTTTTCAAATTCTCAAAAGAGGTTAAGTTTCAGGGATTTTTAGCAGAGTCAATTTTTGAATATGGGTGGTTAGCTGGTAAGACATGAGCCAACAACTCACGAGGCCTTAACAAAAGATCCTTAGGTGGTCCAGGCATTCAGTATTTGTGGATGGTTGAACTATTTCCTGAGGATAGATTCTTTCAATGAAGAAGCTATAGGTGAATTTCTGAGAACTCTTTCGGAAGGAGAGGCTACAATATGGGGTTTAACAGTTGCCGTAACAAAGGAACAGATTGCTGAAGTGACTGGACTTCTAGCAGTAGGAGAGAAATTTCCTTCAGGAAGGGATGCTATCTCTTCTAGGGCAGAATTCACATTACCAATGGATGGACCCTTGAAGGTTTCAAAGTAAGGATGCAAACGGGTCTCATTGCCTTATCCATATTCAGAATATGCCTCTTTCATAATCAAGTATTTGAATTGTGAAGGACACTTTTCTTATTTGCATTTCTACCATTTTAAACTATTAAGTCATATGAGGCATGGGTTAGTTGTCAACGTACCAAATTTCTTATTAAATATTTTTGAGCGTAGTGCCTATGAAACTCAGAAGGGAAAAGATAATTCCATCACCCACCATGCCTTGATTAAATTGTTGATTGAGTGTTCTTTAAGGGATGTATCACCCCTTTCTTGGCAAGAATTTGCTTCCTAGAAAGGACTGCAACCTCCAGAACCTCCCAGAACACTCCCTACTCAGCCCAAGAAAAAGAGAAAGAGAGTAGAGTCTATGAGTAGGGAAGTAGAGCAAGAATCATTTGCTCTTGCAGCACGTAGCCCTGTAGCCTCCACACTTGAGCCCTCTACCCAAATAAAAACTAGGTCTGCTACAAGAAAGGAAAAGGGGAAAACAAAAGTAGGCAAACCATCTAGTGTTGAGCATACCCCAGAAGCAAACCCTCAAACAACAAAGCGAAAACGTGCTACCCATCTTTTTCCTGCAGCAACACACGTTGTCACCACAGTTTCATCATCGTCCTCTCTTGCTGAGTCTGAATCCCTTAGGCAAGTTAGAAAGAGGAAAGATGCAAAAGAACCTCCTACATCTGCTACATTTCCTAGAAGAGCTTCAACAAGAAAACAGGGTAAAACTACCTCAACACTCATCCAACCAAAAATTATAATCATTTCAGAGGAGTCTGAGGGGCTTGGTCATGAGGATTCTCAGAGTGTATTTGAGAATGTCCCACACAGTTCCTCTGTTGTTCCTGAGGAATTGCAAACAGAAATAGAGGAAGTTGAGGAAGTACAACATGGTTGTAGTAATGAACAGAGGATGCCAAGTCTTAATGATTTGGCTGATGCAGTTGAGAGAATTTCAGGTGAAGCACAATTCCCTTTTGAGCAGCAAGAAGAAGAACCTGAACAAACTGAGACATTCAATGAAACACCATTTCCCACAAAACCTTGTCGTGCATTGGTTTTGTACAAGAGAACATTACTGATTGAGTATTTAGAATACCTAAAAATTGCTTGGAGGCCTGTGACACTTCAAAATTTGAGTTTCCATCATCAGGCTAAAATTGAAATGCAACAAAGTCTGTGGGAAGAGGAGAAGAAGAAATTGAAAACCAAAGGCAGGAAATCCAGGAAATAAAATAGAAAATGAATGAAATGATGAAAGTAGCTAGGCAAATCATGGAATGTAGACCACCTCCTAGGGTGTATGCAATATGCCTAAAGGAACAATTTTTTTGGTTCCAATTAATGAAAATTTCTAAAAATCTGGATCCTGAAATTCATTATGCTAAAGAGTTTTATGATGCCTATTAGACAACACCTAATTGGTTAAGAAATTCTTTGTGTGAATTTTATTTGCATGGTCTGTTAATACCTTTTGAAACAGAGTGGAATCTGCTCCTTTGCATTGGTGACATTCATTTGAGGTCACTTATGTCTTGGGCAACTAATGAGATTAATTATGGGAAGCAATTGGAGGATTATGAGGAAGCTAAAAGAAAAGAACCAATTCTCTTGAGACCAGAAAGCTCAGATCCTCAAACAGTTCTTAGAACTTGGTTTTCTGTCACATATGGATTTTATGATCCTGCAGCAAGAATAAAAATATTTGATCTTAGAAAATAGGTATATGATGAATTTAAAGGCCAACCATATTTGTTTTGGAAACTTTCATCTTCTAGAATCAAAACAAGATGGGAGAAATTGACAATTGGCCTAAGAAAATCTGAGCCTCATAGTCCTTTGAATTTCAGAGTAGCCATCAAAAGATCAGAAAGGTATATACAGCTGGGTCTCCAAGAGAGGTTTGAATTGTGGTTCCCATTAACATTTCACCCCCCTATTTTGATGTGGCCACTGTATCCTTATCTAGCCACAGATATTAATGAAACTAATGAAGCTCGCGGGTATGAAAGGTGGTAGAATTACAGAGGCTTCTACTACAAGTTTGGGACTTCAATGCAAGGCCATGCCACTTCTACTAATTTGAGGGAAACAACCAGGAAGGTTAATGCTGGAGGACCAACATTAGCATAAGTAGGGGGCAAATGATGAGCCCAAAATATGCCCGTTATTTGAATATCATGATGTATTTTGAAATACCTTTACTCTTTTTAATGGTTGTTTTAAACTCTGTGATTATAAAATTTTATCTTAAATCAGGTAGTATCCTATGACAATGCATTCCTATATTCCTATAGCTTAATATCTCCATATGTCTATATTCATGGCCCTATTTGACCTCCCAATTGACTGATATGATACGTGTGATTTTTGGATAAATGAGATGAATTTAATGTGTGTGATTAATGATGAGTATCATGCTATTATATGCATGCTTTCTTTTTCCTATGTTGCCATGTGTTTCACAGGTTTTTAAAGATAGTATGAATGAGTCAATGCGCAACAAACCTCGGCCCTACGATGAAGACCATTTCCACCATGACATCGAGGAAGTTGCTCCAGTGAAGACTCTCTATCCAAGTCATCGGGAGGAGATCTAAATGGTCATCAATATAGGAAGAGTGGAATGCTAGACTCTCTCTGAATCAGTTGAATAGATATACTTTCATTTATGGAAGTTTGTTCCTCAGAATTAGGAAGCATCTATGTCCGCATCTTTCTCTGTTAAGTTAGTTAGTTAGTTGTTTTTCTATAAATAAATGTTCCTCCTGCGTGAGTGAACGGGATTTAGAGAGATTAGACTAGACTAGAGAGTAGAAACAAAACAGAGTATGTTAAGAGCAATGTTATAATGATAAACAAAGTTTTGTGTTAGTTTTCTTACAAGCAGAACAACCATGTATATGATTCCGAGTTTATGAATAAAAGTTGATGAAGTCTTGAGTTCAATTTTTGCATAATTTGGTTGATGCTTGCTAAGGGGGAACACTTAGTAAGTATATTTAGTTAGTAGTTTATTTCCTGTTGTTTATCAATTAGAATTTCATTCTAGGAAGTTTTAGCGCAAACTCAGTCTTGTATTGTTCCTGCAGCATAAGGCCAGTTCATAGTTTGTTTCTCAGTAATAGTTGTCATGAATTCTTCTTTAATTAATTTATTCTTAAGTTGATAATACTTTTCTTTACGTTCCTGCATCAAAAGTAGAAGTCCTTTCACACATTTACTTCTAGCAGGTTGTGGCTAAAATCGGTTCTTAGTGCACATACAGTGCTGCTCCATTTCAAGTATACGTTCCCTGGTTCGACAAAGTAAATGAACAACCATGAGAAGATGTTAGTCACCTATTGGAATGTCCAATTCCCAGGTTAGGATTTTCCGTGAATTTTATATCCTTTTGTGGGCGACAACCATGAAGCATAGAATGTGACGCATGTTTTAGATTCAAAAAATGTGATACGGTTTAAAAGTTATAGATTTTTTTCAATCAGTGTATCAATCAAGACTTTATTCATAATTCTAATAGAAAATGAATAATAATAATTTATTAAATTCAAAGTAAAGCATAATTTATATTGGTGGAAAGCTGAGAATCTCCTCTAAAAACCCTTTTCGCTTCATCAATTTTGGGTAAAAAAAAAGTCGTCAGCTAGATGGGCCATCATATGGCTTACATATTGCCACTTTTTGGCCCATCATGATCCTGCACATACCCACATGTATTTTCATACTAATTTTCAAACATATATCACATAAACTTATTTCTTGTCAACATTCTCATTTAATATTTAAAAGTCCATAAATTCTTCAACAGCTAAGGACACATAATTCCAAGTCAAATAGGGACATGGACGAATGATTTCAATATTTTCTATGCAAACTTTACAAGTAATACACCATCCTTTCCTTATTCAACACCTATTCTATAACATGGTCTATTAGTCTAATATTTCATAAGAACTTTCTATTCTATCCATGCAACGATGTTCTACCTACTTACTTTCAAAAATAGAGTCCTAAATGTGATGCATAAAATTTTTGATACAAAATTGCATTCTAAACAAGAATTTTCTTTCTTTGCAATTCATATTTTATTCCTTACTAAACATTCAATGCCTCTATTGATGTTTAATGCATTCCTAATTAATGACCTTATGAATCTAATTTTCAGATAAAGAGAGAAGAGAGAGGGAGACTTGTCAATTAATCAATGTGTATATATTCCAGTTAAGTAAGATCACACAAGAATAATCAAATTTTCCAGACATAACATCACTATCTACAATGCATCTTTGTGCTAAATGCTCTTAAATGTGTTAATTCCATAATTTCTCATAATTTCCTAACATTATCAATGCAACAAATAGTTCCTAACTCCTTACTAAAAGGTGAAATTATACAAACAATTCTTTTGCATACAGTATCACGTACATGAAAAACTCCATACATCTAATTGGTACAGTACATCATAATTCAACATATTTTATATTTCACATCAGACTTGGAAAAGAAAGAGGGGAAAGAGAAAGACATCATCCAGCCAATATATGCTCACATAAAAAATTATTCGCGCATGCATTATGATCTACTCTAAGTCAAATTACTATGTGAAACTCAAGCACATTATCCTACTATTTATAAGGAAGGTAAAGATAATATTTCTTTGAAATAAAGTTGGTTGTATGAGCATTCATGGTAACATCAATTAAGGGAATACATACAAATGGCCAGTCATACACTCAATCACCATACTCAACATTCAGCAGGTAACCAAAAATAGCTACAAGAGAAACAATTATCAAATATCATCATATAACAATTGTCGTATCAAAAAGGTAGGGACAAAATGTGAATACACCTAATACACATAGCTATAATTTCTAGAGAGAAGAGAGAAAGAGTACAAGCACAAACAACATACGATGAGGTAAGGGAAATACATAACCAAGAAGACTTGAAATGAAAGCTTCAAGGTTAACTATTAAAGTTACACCACTATCCTGCATAATGGGCTCATATATATCCAGAGTGCCTAGTATATGGACCTAGGCTATGATACTAGGTGTAACGCCCCACCAAGGAACCCCAAAGGATGACATAATCTATGTCACATAAATGGAATTTTTTAAAAATAGAAATAATAGTAGATTGCATAACATAACATAACATAACATATAATCTAAATCTATATCCTCTAAGGTTCCATGACTACGTTACTAACATATCTATTAATCAAGAAATCTGAATCATTACATTAACCATAAAGATGTCATGTGTTAAATAAAAATAAAAGTTCATTGTAAATCACCACATTATATGATCCAAACTTATTTGCTTCCATATCAAGAAATCTGATAAAACACAATAAAGATCATTTCTAAGTAATTAACATATACAAGATGCATTACATTATAGCAATTATTACAAGAAGAATACATCAATATCTATTACAATATTACAATTTTTACATCAATGCTTCCTAGAGTACATGTGGGAAGAGTACATTTGATTACAATAAGAGATATAATTGATATACAATCCAATACATATACATACAAGTTTGTCTCCTCGATCTGGAACAAGATTTGGAGTCCACACAAAAACAACAATCTCCACGTACATGAACATGTAGCAACAATACCCAATGGAGGAAAAAGCTCCAACCTCTTGACCATGTGGAACCCGAAGGTCCACTCCCTATGCTAGGAGATAAAATTATGTCCCACTACAAACAGACATTCAAGAAAGCAATAGGCTAACACAATCAGGGGTTATTCATGGACTCCAACACAAAACCATTTTCATCACTGACTTCACTTCCAGAGGCACATACAGAACTAGGGAATGCTAGACTACAATAGGGAAGAGTGTCATCACATGGTCCTAGCATGAGTTGTCATGACAGTCTCTCACTAGATGCCAACCCCTATCCATGGTTATCTTGGTAAACCTGCCCTAGGTCCCGACCCCATAGGGTGATACATGCGGAACCTGTTGCAAGGTGCGAACCTTGGTCTCCTCTTCCTATGGTAGGCGTAGTCTAGTGCGATGCTTGGGATTCATGAAATGGTGTAACTGCCTCCTGTGGATCTTAATCTTGTATAAATCCCGCGACTGTATCGGGAATTAACAGGTCGATGTTTTGGTGTAGCAACAATTGCCTGTGCAACATAACCAACATTCCTTTCATGAGGACAAGGAATTTTATCTTTCCAACCAGACCTTCTCAACCCATCCTTGGCCTAAACGAGCACTATAGGCATGGGTGAGACATCCAATTATCTTGCTTAATGTGAAATCTACCCATCCCCCTAGTTTATTTTAGGTTATCGCTGGATTAAGAAACTCTCCAATGGGTTGTCCTAATAGTCTCTCACTAGATGCCGATCCCCATTGAGAGCCACTCCCCCTACTTGCAACTAGTGAACCCTACAAACAAGCAATGCATTTACCATCTTACACATATAACATAATCACAAGAATCAATACACAGTACAAGGCATGGGCCATCTTGCACACTTAACATAATTACATAAATCCAAACACGGTGCAAGGAATTAACCCTCTTGCACATAACATAAAAAATTACCAAACCATTTTCAAGAGAACCCGCCATAAAAATCATACATAGTAAAATAATCCCTCCTAGGCCTCTAGAAACCAATCTTAACTACTTAGCACAAAAGACTCCCACAATGAATTATTACCACAATCAAACACATTATTTAATACCATAATCAATCAAGCATTGTAACCATAAAATCACTCCTTTTATCAAGACATTGTTTCCACATTTCATGTCACTCATTAGCTTAGCCACTAATTCACTTAATGAACCATTTATCACAATAACAATTATTCTAAATACAAATAACATAGTAAATTTGCAGCTCAACTATTGAATAATTATAAAATAACTAAACATTCATTAATTAAAAAGATAATCTAATTCTTTAATTTAAACTATTCCTTCAATTAGTTGAATATAAGTAAATCAATTTGGCCTACTCAATAACACAATTTTACTCATCAAACATAATCCATTAATTGCATAGTCAAAATTATTCTATTACTAAAACCATAGTTTATATACATGTATATATATAACATTGAGTCCTTTAACAATAATAAATCATAATTGCATATCAAGAATTCACATATAAACTATAAAAATTATAGTATATTAAACAATCAATATTCAATCTTTAAACATACGCTCACATTTATACATATAAATATATCTTCCAATACAATATCAAAATATATAAATAATTTTTCCCAGATAGTACCTAATCTATATATAAAACTATTCATTAGATACAATTGTATTGAAGACTAACTATTTGTCAAGTTAACCTAAAGTATATCATTTCCTAAAATATGATTATTTCTAGCTTTATAACTACACTTTTATCAAACTAGTCAACGTATATCTATAGCTAAGTGTTATTTATAGCACTATATACATTCATTGCAATCAAACATATATGTATTTATAGTTGTATACCAACAAAAGGTATAATCATTGAAACCAACATATTGTATATTTAGTGCTTACCATACATATAATATACTAATCGAATATCATACTAAATGAATACCCAATGTAATAAAAATATCTATTGTATATGCAGGAAGGAATCACATCACTTAGTATCGAATATATACAATACAAAATCTGAAATCATAATACACAACACTAGAGTGCCAAGCATAGTCTACATGCCAAGCATAGCCAAGGAAATGAAGTCAAATATGTTCAATACCGATTATAAAGCACAATGATAAAAACATAATGCAACATCAATTGCCAAGCGAAATATATAACCATTGAAATGAGTCAAAATATTCAACGACGAATATAAGGCACCAAAAATAAAATCACGACATACAGCATCAACAAAAATGTAGGCTTAAAGTGTCTCCATCGAATTCCATACTTATAGAATACTAACAATGAAGCTTGACCATCAAACATCAGCATAGAGCATTCCAATCAAATTTCCTCAGTCAATGTTCTTCCATCAATACCGAAGACTAAATAGAAATACTAAATCACAACATACAACAACATAAAAGCATGGACCAAACACCAAGTTGCTTCAAGCAGCGAGCCCACAAGGGAATGAAGGCAGCGACGACACACCAAGGAGAATATAGAACACAAGGAGGAGGCATGCAGACTATTCGATAGGATATCATAATGAAATATGGATGGTTTGGAGAAGAATAGGGCAACCACATTTGAAAATGCCAGCTTGGAAACTAGGTACGCCATCAAACAAAGCATAATGAAAGTGGATCTTTCAACATATGTTAGTTACCACTGCGGTGATAGACATATATGAAAAAGCTGAAGCATGTAGAACACAAAAGTAAAGACAAGGCACAAGAATCGCTTAACGAATACCTAAGAACTGTGTACACAAGGAATGTCAAGAGCTAGTATACATGTATGCAAGAATAGTCAACAAGAGATGACGCCCAAACTCAATGACATAAGGCCTCAAGGAGATGTCAATATGTGGAATGCAATGGTAGAAAAATATACATAAATTGGATTTATTAAAGCCATTAAGAAAGCAATCGACAACTGTAAATGAATATTTTCTCTAGAATGGAGCAATTATAGGATATGCATAAAATATATTTGCACTAAGATTATAAACATAGCGATTAAATCGTTAAACAATCAAAAAAGTATCATTGAAGAACGATGATTCATCTATAAACTTGTTTTCCCCACATTGATTTGATCCAATGCCTTCCTTCACCTATCCTTCTGCGTTCCTCCCTTTCGAGAATCAACCATGGAATGCAATCATTTTACATAATTTTTCTTGTAGGAAAAATTACTACCTTCCCCCAGAAAGACAACATGAATAATCCCCTCAAAAAGGATATTTATTTTTACCTATAAAGAAGGTTGTTCCTTTTTTTTCCAAAACTAAAAATCTAATAAAAACTCAAAAATCCCCAATAAAACATCAAGTTTCTTTTCGACAATCAGTTCAAAGTTATGCATGTGTTGCATGCAAAATCTTTCTATCTTTTTATATTATTTTTACTATTTATTAATTATAACCTTCCATCATAATTTTATTTTATTTTATTATTACATTTCACATTTATTTTATAATAAACTATGATTATTAATAAATATATTTATATTTATTTATCATAACACCTTTTGATTTAACAACTTATTTTAATACATTAACTAACCAGAAACAACATTTATCAAAAAATTATAAATTAAATGAGCCAAATGTCAAACAATTACCGACCAACCATAGATAAAACTGACACACCGACAAGGTACCATATTATATACTCATCCTCTTTGAGGATGATGGCTAGGGTAGGGGACCAAATGCTATCTCTGATCAACTATTCCATTGGGTTTAAGGCACACTCAGAATTACCAATTCAGATGGAGTTGATGCCTAGTACTTGCAACCTGCAGCACACAAATGTCTTTGCACATGTATATAATCATCACATACGTAGTGAAAAGAAATTAGAACATCGTAGGGTTCTCACAAGTGAGAAATATGACATTCTTCCCTCCACACCTAAATAGCATTTAAAAGAATCATATAATATATCAAATAACAACTCATAACATCAATAATCACAAACCATTCCAAAATAAGGTAACACATTCTATTTCCAACATATTCATAGCATGTCATAATCATCATCATTTATCAAAATAATCAAAGGGTAGTATGCTAACATCCAAATACATCATCAACATGTAATTATGAAGAACTATCTCTTAGTCTCATAGTAAACATAAACAATAACATAACCTATATAACCTAGCTTCTTCACAAGTCTTGAGTATTACATCATCTAATAGAGTAACATACGGTAACAAATGTCATTATAAAATGTTTTAACCACAAGCAAGGAGTACCTGAGACATAAAATGAATCCACAAGTATCTGACATAAACATCATGAAAAGGTGAATCATGGAGGGGAACTACATTCTTCCACCCTAAGATTCAACTTACTTTTGGAAGTCGCAAGTTTTGAATAAAGCATACATGTGGGTGCTGCCACAATAGTGGTTTACAATTTCTGAGAGGAACTCATTTTTGCTGAAATCACATATTTTTAGAAAATATAATGATTTAAGCCTTTAAAAGTTCCATTTTAAGGATTCCAATTGAAGAGGGTTTGATCAAACCACCTTAGATCAAACACCCTTGGATAGAACTTCGCTAGTTTTAAACCATACCTATAAATGAGTCTCCTTTACACCTATCAAAATGTTGATAAAAAATCACTTTTGATTTACCTTTTGGGGGATCAAATGAATTCATTTAAAATTTATTTCAAATGATTATGGTAGTCCTTGGAACGAACTATCCAAGGAATATAATTCTAATATGTTTTGGTTTTATTATGTATTTGTTTTTTTAGTTTTATTAAACATAGGTTTTTCATCGAAAATGAAGGTTTCTATTCTGCACATGTGGAAAAATAGAAGATTATCAGAAAAAAAAATTAAAAAATATGTGTGCACCAGATATTGAAGTCCTTGATCCACCAATTTTTTTTTGAATTTTGATATATACAAAAAAAGTTACGTGTTATACGGTCGCGTTGTGTCTGAATTGTAATTGGTTTGACTTCGAAACTTGATTAAAGAAAAAATATTCAATAAAAAATTATCTAACCAAGTGGAAGCACTAAATATCGAAGTTACAAATCTAAATTTGAAAGAAATAGAATTTTATCCTTCATGGAAAAAATGTTATGCGTTATACGGTGTGCGTCATTTTTTAAAAATGTTATTTTTTGAAAAAACCAGTTTTCGTGAGAGATGAAAAAAAAAGTGCAATCTGATTCCAAAAATTTTGAAAAAAATATTTTTAGAATCTAAAGAAAAAATGTGACGAGACTCTAGTTTACATCATCTTAAAATTCCTCATGGTTTAGCTGCTATAGGTGCCCGAATGTGAAGATTTAGTTAAAAATAATAATTTCAGTGTCTAGTTTGGCCAAAAATTGTAAACCACTATTGTGGGATCATCCACGTGCATTAGTTCTAAAATTTGTTAAATGGAACAAATTTAATAATTTTTAGAACTAATGTGTGTATGTTTTATAGAGTAGCAATCTTTCTCACATATCCCAAATATATAAGGATTTTTAATCTTATCATTATGTGTCTTATCATTGTAACCAAAGACATATAGTCTATGCTTTCTATAAGTGGAGGTTTTCCTTCATAGTCTTCCCCTTTCAAGTTTGAATTGATGTTGTTTAGAGATAGTAATAATTTGGAGCTAATCAATGATTGGTTGACTATAATTGTTACACCAAATGTTTCTAAAATGTTTTTCTTTTCAAAAAATTGAAATTTCTAAATAAATAATTGATGGATTGGAATAATACCTCTTTCAAAAATATTTTTCATTAAAAGCAATGAATTGAATTGGAACTAGAAGTTCTTAGTCAAAAATTATATATAAGGGCATGTTTCAAGTAGATTACTTGAAAGGAAGATATTTGTTGGTAGAACACAATGAGGTTCTTACAAGGGAGAAGAAATTCTAGAAATATAATTCTATGGAAACGTGCCTTAAAGAAGGAAATTTAAATATTAAATTTATTCATAATGCTTCAAAATTTAGATGAGAGAAAAATAGAATTGAATCAATAATGGTAGATGGTACCATTTTAGATAGCCTCATTGATATCCAAAAAAAGGTTATTCACCAAATTTCTATTGGTGCATAGGGATGGTACATACATATTTTCTATGTTAAATTTTATCAACAACATTCCTTATGTGGTTTTAACATGAAATAATCCTTTCTCATTACACCAATAAATATTCTTATGAATAATTGAAAGAATGGATAAAAAATCATGATGATTTTTCTTGCCCTATGATAGGTTTGATCACTCTTCCTCTTAAAAGTTGGACCAAAACAATTATATGTCTTATTCTCCATCATCTTGACACTAGACTAGTTTAATGTGAAACTAGGCTACCCATGGCTATGCTCCATGAATGTTGCCCCATCGGTCATTCACAAGTGCATAAAGTTATCCTTTGAAAATGAGATATTTATAGTGCATCATAGTGGGTTTAATCCTTTGTATTCCCATGGGAGTTATTCATTATATTTCTTTTGGTCTCAACCTCTAGAACCTATAAAGCCTTGTGTAGATTTATTTTTCAAGTCATACCAAAAGTTCAAGGAAAATCACATAACAAAGTTATCTCTTAGCAATATTCCTGAGAATGATAGGTCCATGGTTGTTCCTCCTCTCCCCCATTATGGAAGAACCTATGCCTCAAGCTAAGAGCCTTCCAATTAACCAAGGTAAATATGTTGTAGTTCTTCCACCCATATCTTATAAAAGACCAAGAGACAATTGAACATGATTCCTTTTGTTCCTCCAAAGATAAAACAAGTGTATAGACCTAAAGAGATAGTGGTTTCCCAACTCCTAGTGGTTCCTCCAATTCCTCCCTTAAGGGGAGAAAAGAAACCAATGGTCAAGAAACTCGATCCTACCCCAACACGAATTGAAAACCATGCAAGAAGAAATGAAAATGCTAAGGAGCGTAGGTGAATACATTGTGCTATTGCTCATCAATTGGAATAAAAGAATGAAATAGTGCATGATAATCCAACACCTATGGAAAAAAATCGAGAAGAAATAAAACTTTTATGACAATAAGACATGGAACCAAAGCAAGAAGTGAAACAAGGAAATTCAAATGCTATTTTCATAAAACCTCCCATTCTGATCAATTTGGATAATGATGATGAAATTTATAAAATTTATGAAGAGGTGCATAATGAGCCTAATGTTCTATTTTCAAAGAAAATGAATTTAGATGGGGGAAACCATGGTGATCCTCCTAATGAGAGTGATCCACCATGTATTTCACCTAGAGATACTCCTAATACAACATGTGGTGTAGTCCTTTTAGCTAGCTATCTACCTCCCCTAGATGAGGAGAAATATTGGGATGCATATGAACTTTTTTAGGTTGGCTCACATGTATGGTACTCTTTTATATTTTTCTTATGTGTTTTTTGTGTTTTCTTGCACGTGATGTGATTTCTCATGTTGTTCTCCTTTGTGTGTCTTTATGTTTGTGAGTTTTCTTTAGATGACTCTTGTTGCTATGTAAGCACAAGGATATAAAGAAAACAATTTTGTCATGAAATTATTCTATTTGTATCTTCATTATTCTATGGGTGAACCCACAATAATGGGTTTCAATTATTTGGATGAAGGAAAATTAAAACTAGCACTTGCACATAAAGGAGGTTCAAGGATTACACTGATATAAAACTATATGTATCTTAATATGTTAGAAAGTATGTGTTTGTGCATGGATGTTCTCTAAATTCTAATTGCATGTGATTGGATTAAACAATAAATAGTAAGTAATGGAATCAAATAAAAAATAGATCTAGATTTTTTCCTTAAAAAATTTAAGTATTACAAATGAAAAAATAAAATAGACAAAAATATATTGTAAATGAAAATAGAATTGTCTCATCCAATTGTCAAATCAATATTTATCTATCTTTTATGTGATAAGAGAGATTTTGGAGGCTTTTACCACAATTGGCTTACTATTAAACGAGAGATGAAACTTGTTTTCCTCATTTGTTTCAGGCTCAAATCTCACACTATATGTAGACTATTGGCTAATCATTATACAATAATGTATCATAATATATTTGTAATTGTATTAATGTGAATTTCCACCCCTAGTGCAAATCTTCTTTTTTCCTTTAACACCTTAGAAAATCAAAGGCGAAGGTTTAATTCCACTTAAGCCCGCCGCTTGCATTCCACTTGGTGCCTAGTTTGTGTGTCGGTGGGGGCATTTTTGTCGAGGATGCCCACATGACACGCAAACGTCCATGTGACATGATTACGTCCTGGTAGATTCTTGTGGCTGAGACTGCAGAGGTGTTATATTTTTTATTGGAAGTCGAAGAGTCATGCCCCTCTTCGGTTGGCCGACCCGAATATGGCCATTTTCTGTCTTCTCCTTCATATTCTTCACTCTCTTATCCATTTCAAGAGAGTTTGGATAGAGTTTGGCAAGATATTGAATCCATAGCTTCACCATTTTCATTCACTTCCAAGCTTTGTAGCAACATCCTTCACTCCACTGCAGCAACTCAATACTCCATCACTCCAATAGGGCGAGTACAAGACATACACCATGGAAACAGAGGCTTGAGTCCCTCTCGTTCACTCCTCCACAAGCCTTGAGTGCTTTGGACGAAGGCGAAAAAGCTACTCCCTTCTCTCCTTTTGCTTTTGATTGAGTAAGCATTTACTGTTTTGTGGTGTTTATTGCATACGTAGCTTGTAGTTCTTTCCTTTATCATTTATCTCTGTTATTCCAAACTTGGTTGTCCATGGAGGTGGAAACACCAAGATGGGGGTCTGACTAAGGTAGGCCCCTATACAACCCCAAAAATTTCTCCCTTCCTTGTGTGTAGGTGGAGAGTGGGTGGAGCAAGTTGGCAAGGAGAGCATTCTACGGAATCATCTTCGTCACCTTTGGTAACACATTTCCTTTATCGTATTCATATCTACATTTCCTCTTACTTAATCTCGTTTTATCACTTCAAGCATCTCTAGATTATGCCAGTAGTCTTCCTTTTTGAGTAGGAATCTTGTCTCCTCGGTTCTCTGACCGTACGGACGCCAGCGCACCTGTGAGATGCCAGCATGCCACGCTATTGTCCCAAAATTGCGCTTCTGTCTTCAGATAGAGAGTTGTGTAAGACACAAATTTGACTCTAAAGGTCGAATCATCTGGTCCCCTTCCTACATTTGGATCGCAAAGTGATTGAAGGGTTCATAATCCTTATCATTCTCATCCTCGTCATCCTAACCTCCCTTTAAACTGAGGTGGGTTAGGGCAGCCTTTCCGCTCTTGGCCTTCTGTGACCTGGGGCCTTGCAGTGGGTGGTCCCCCTCTCTCACATTTTCGGTGATCCTAATGTGAACCATTTTAGTTTCGTTTTGCAATACTAGAAGTTCTTTTCCTCGTATCCTAGGAGTGTTGTAGGTGTGAGTGTTGTGAGGCTCTCACCTCGCAACCCAACTTGTGACCCATAGTAGGCATAGTTGGAAGGTTCCAAAGTATTGTATAACAAAACCTTAATTAGGTCACTGCCTTATGTTGTAAACCTTAGGAGGCTCTATAGAAGTATCATCTAGTGTGCGTGATGGCCTCTTTCCTTAATCAACCTATTGCCTCTGTGCAGACTGTGAGTAGTGGTACTAGCATAACCTATACCTCATAGGACTTGTCGATGGGCTTCAATAGGGAACCATCTCCTCTTTACATTCCTACGAGGATAAATGGGAACACTGTAGCAGGTGTTCTCATTGATCTGATCTCACAAGTGAATATTATAATTAAGGAGATCATGTTGATTAACTTCTTGCACAAGGATTGATATGATGCACCTAAAAGTACCGTTTGCACCCATGATGTACTTTTTGTACCTCCTATAGGGAGTATTGTCCTATTGGGCCTAATTCGGTAAGCCTTAAATTTGACATTATCCCGGGGTCCAAACTCTTCAGAGTGAAGCTAGGTATCCCATGGCTAGTAGCTATGAATGCAGTTCCCTTGGTTATACACAAATGTCTGAAGTTTGTTCATGGAGGTTTGGTACATGTTGTCCACGATGCCGATTATAGACCACTGGTCACACGTGGTAGCCATAACTTGGATTAATTCTGGCCCACATCCCTTGGTCCTCTCCCACCTAGGAAGGACCTCTTACACCACACTTATTAGAACTATAAGAAAGGGCGTGGTAGGCTGAAAGTGAGATACCCTCCTTCGCCTTATGCTATTTCACATAGAGCCTGTTTGAAAGCTGGTAGTGATGCCGCCAAGGTGCATAAAAGAGAAGAAGAGAAGCAGTCTCGAGACCCTCCTTCTTCCTCTTCCACTATCTAGCTTGATGCTTCCTCTCGCCCTACCATGGTACCATCGGCTTCTGTCTCACATTTTCAAGAGAATCCCATGGTTCCTACTTGGCGAAAAGCGAAGCATCCTACATTCAAGCTTCCTGTCTTACCCATGGAGCCCATGCCCATTCGGTATGGAATATAGAGAGTCTCCCATGGAGAGTCCTCCTTGTCTCGACCTCCATGGCCTCCTATTGTTCTTGTTGTTAAAATGGTTAACGGGAAGAGGACAGCCATAGAGGCGCTAGAGGTAACTCCTCCCGCCATTTCTGAACCCATTCCTCTTGCTTCCATTTAGGAGACCGCCCTTCCATTGAAGATAGCCATGGAAGAAAATCCCATGGTTGGGTAGGACCCTTCTGTTCCTTCACAAGTTCCAGCTTCTAATGCGAAGAGCCATAGAAACCGCCTTGTGCGCGAGTGTAAGCACCCACGAAAGGCTCTCCTGGCCGAACAAGCCTCCTTATAGAAGAAGGAGGAGGATAAGACCGCATTTATTGCTATGTCTTCCTCTCTCCCCCTTTCATCTCTATTCAAAGAAGTTTCGTACCTCTTCCAGCTCCCGTTATAAGCACACCTACACTTGGAAAGGTGCAAGTGTTCATCGCTCCTTCTATGGAGCTGCCCTTGTTAACTTCCCTTCTGGATGTCTTGCCTTTCCCAAAGCCCATGGATATGGTGAACACTTCAGTTGTATCTGTTGTGGTTCTTTCATCTTCTCCCTCGATCCTTGCTTCATTTGTGTGGAGTTCACCTCCTCCGACAAAGAAGGTAGAACGTGGTCCCTCTAGCTATAGAGAATGAAAGAAGAGCCCACCTTCCTCGAAAGGTGGAACCACACTGACTTGTTCTATCCTAGTGACTGAACCAACTCCAACCTTCCCTAAGTTTGTCACCGCTCCCGAGTCCCTTGGTGAGCCTAGTAGTGAACTTCGGGTGCTGACTCCTTTGTATGCTGAGGTAAAACACGACACTCCTATCAAGTGTATGTTTAACTCGCTGGATGAAGTTTCGGCCCTGTCAGCGATCTTTGCAAGGTTGTTGACCGTGGACCCACAAGAGCTGAGCGACAGAGACCTTACAGCTCCCTCTATCTTAGCCCTTGTTGTGGGAGGATCAGAAGCTTCTCCCCTTAACATTAAACCGTTGCAGGCTCATCTTCCTTCTTTCGATGATCTAGAGTGGGAAGTTGATGACCTCTTGGTAGACCAATGTTAGGGGGAGACCCTCTTCTTAATCTTTAAATCAAATGTTTGTGCGTGTTGTGACATGTGCTTCCCTCATGATCGTACTACATGTGCCTGGATGACCCTCGTCACCCCTATTGGTGCTTCGATATAGGCATGGTGTGTGGTAAAACTCACTCTATGTGTGTCATCATTCTTCCATGTTTGTGATTGACTTTCGGTAAATTGGGGACGATGCAAAGCATCGAGAGAATTTAGGCCTCCTTCCATGTTGACCCAATTTTTATTTTACTTTGTCTTTCATACATTCTTCTTGATCTGGTTGGGGATTGATGATATTTTTCCTCTTACCATGGTTACCTACACATATATAAAAAAGGTAGATCTGACCCCACGTAACCAGATCCCCCTGTACCCTTTGTGCGTGATCTATTTGTCTTATCTTTTTTCTTTATCTTTCTCTCTTCTTTGCTTGAGTTTTCCCTTTCAGGTGTGACAACATATCTTCTACATCATTTGGTCTTTGGAAAACACATTCATGACAAACAAATCTTCTCTCAAAGACCCTTCACGTACTTCTTTGTTAAAATCATATTCTTAGCTTGAAACCCTAACAAAACGTGTTTCCTTTGTCATGGGTTTGTAAAGAAAGGACTTGGAAATCCTCCTCTAAAGTGGAAATGGTCTTAGTCTTCCCCTCGCATGAGCACATCTCCTTCCTTTCAAATTCCTTGATGATGAATTGATTCGAGAAGGAAGACGTTAACTTTTGAACAACGCGTCCCTTGAGTGGACCCCTCCTCTTCACATTGGGTTCCCAAGGAACCCCTTTGTAAAGTTTCAAACAATTTCTTGATGTCTAGTCCGAGGGCAGTCCAACTAGATAGCCTTTGCATCTTCACATCTAGCCTGGGGGCAGCGCGACTAGACTTTACATTTCAGACAACGCATCCCTTGAGTGGACCCTCCTTCATTTTCAAGGGTTCCTGAGGGAGCCCTTTGAAAGCCTTACAAATTAGCGATGGTCTGCGTGACTGTTTGTTCACTGGCCTGCACGACCGCTTCCTGATGTGTTCTATCTGTGGGTAAACATGTCACCATCTATGACTCTGTGGAGTCCCCTTCTACTCGGTCTCCCTCATGTGAGAGTTATTGGGGGATAGCTTCCTTGCAGGCCTGCGAGTTTGTAAGGTGCTTTTCTTGGTTTCCTTCATGTGAGAGTTCTTGAAGGATAACCCCCCTTGCAGGACTATGAGCCTGTAAGGTGCTTTCGTACTTCAACTTTGTAGTTTCGCGAAACTATGGAGTCCTCTCTTGCACTTCTGGGTTCGCCAGACCGTGCTTTGATTCCTCGTCGGTTCAAGTATACATCTCTTACTCTAATACTTCCTTACTACTCTACTTTACCGAAGCACTCATCAGTACTCGTGCTTGCTAAAGTGGGGGAAAAATGTATTAATGTGAATTTTCACCCCTAGTGAAAACCCCCTTTTTCCCTTTAACACCTTAGAAAATCAAAGGTAGAGGTTTAATTCCACTTAAGCCTGCTGCTTGCATTCCACTTGGTGCCTGGTTTTTGTGTCGATGGGGGCTTTTCTGTCGGGGACACTCGCATGGCGCATAGACATCTGTGTGGTGTGCTCACATCCTTGGAAAATTCCTGTGGCTGAGACTGCAAAGGCGTTAGGAAGTCGAAGAGTAATGCCCCTCTTCAACTGGCTAACCCGAATATGGCTATTTTTTGCCTCTCCTTCATATTCTTCACTCTCTCATCCATTTCAAGAGAGTTTGGATAGAGGTTGGAAAAATATTGAATCCATAGCTTCACCATTTTCATTCACTTCCAAGCTTTGTAGCAACATCCTTCACTCCATTGTAGCAACTCAATACTCCATCACTCCAACAGGGCAAGTACAAGACATACACCATGGCAATAGAGGCTTGAGTCCCTCTAGTTCACTCCTCCTCAAGCCTTGAGAACTTTGGATGGAGGTGGTAAAGCTCCTCCCTTCTCTCCTTTTGCTTTTGATTGAGTAAGCATTTACTATTTTGTGGTGTTTATTACATACATAGCTTGTAGTTCTTTCCTTTATCATTTATCTCTGTTATTCCAAACTTGGCTGTTCGTGGAGGTGGAAACACCAAGATGGGGGTTTGACTGAGGTAGGCCCCTATACAACCCCGATAATTTCCCCCTTCCTTGTGTGCAGGTGGAGAGTGCGTGGAGCAAGCTGGCGAGGAGAGCATTCTACGAAATCATCTTCATCACCTTGGTGGTAACACATTTCCTTTATCGTATTCGTATATGCATTTCCTCTTAATCTCATTTTATCACTTCAAGCATCTCTAGACTAGGCTAGTAGTCTTCCTTCTTGAGTAAGAATCTTGTCTCCTCGGTTCTCTGGCCGTACGAACACCAACACACTTGTGAGATGCCAATGTGCCGCATTGTCATCCTAGAACCACGCTTCTATCTTCAGATATAGAGCTGCCTGAGACAAAAATCCGACTCTAAAGGCCACCTCATCTGGTCCCCTTCCTACATTCGGATTGTAGAGTTATCGAAGCTTTCAAAATCCTCATCGTTCTCATCCTCATCATCCTAACTTCCATTTAAACTAAGGTGGGTTAGCGTAGCCTTTCCTCTCTTGGGATTTTGTGACCTCGAGCCTGGCAGTGGGTGGTCCCCCTCTCTCACAATAATTATAACTATTACTTATTGTTATTTTTTAGTTATTTAATTTAATGATATCTCTTGATGTTTTTGATAATATAAGCAACATTTACAAGGTGTTGTACATACCCTTTACATGAAAATCCGACAAGGCCAAAAAGGAACCAAGTTCAGCAAACCATAAAAAAGACTAAACAAAAACAATGAAAACAAGACACAAAAAGAACACAACATTAGAACTCTAGCACCACATAGGCTCAAACACTAATTGTCCACAATTTCTCATTTCTGAACCAGGAGGTTTAAAACATCATCCCCAATCTAGTTGGGACCTTTACCCACAGTATTCTTGTCTGTATCCTCCTTGATGATGCTTGAAAGTGTGATGATACATCTGTGAATCTTTTTAATCGTAAACCGGGCCAAACTATTGAATTTCCACTCTAGTTTAATAACTCGCTCCTACAACACATCGAGGTCCGTGTCCTTTCCTTTCTTGCTATGGGTCTCCTCTTCCCCACCAGTTCTAGAATATACGGAGTGGGTGGAGTCATCCTTAAGCATCCAGTTCATTTTAGAGAAATTACTAGGGCCCCTCTACAAACCCTTCTTCCATCTCCTCAACAATGTCTTTTTTTCCTTTAGTTTTTCCACTAGTCTGCTTCGAATCACTAGAAATCTCATCCACTAGAGCCCCTTTTTTGTTCTTCACCAGTCTATTGGACCTCATCACACTTTTTTTTTCTTTCTGCACCTCAAAGCTCACAACCACCATGTTTTTTCCCTTAGATTATTTTTCCTCGACACTTTTTCCTTCGCTGTCAATGGCCAACAAGTCCACTTGTCACATAGACTATTTTCTGCCCTTCTTCTTAGTAGTGGGTCTGCTGTCCTTCTTGATGGGTTTTTTTTTTAGCTCACATAACCCAACTGTTGCTTTAGATTGGGCCAAATTGACTACACTTTTCTTATTTTCAGAAGGGGGTTTATGCTTAGGCTCAACATTGGGTTCATTTTTAGGTATGGGGGTTTTCCTCTTAGAACCTTTTGAAATAGTGGGGGAAGGATTATCGAGGGTAACGTCAGGGGGTTCCAGTTCCTCAACACACACAATAGAGATTCGTTTGGGTGGTAAAAAGGCCAAATTTTTTTTATAGAGCCTAAATATTAGGCCTTGGTGTAGCGGCAAGGGGGGTGAAATATCAAGGTTGAGAGTGGCAGCATCAAGCAAGTCTTTAATCAAATTTTCCAAGGAAGTCAACAAAAAGAGAGGAAAGCTTAGGGTCATCTTGTTTCAAAGGTGGTTTAACAATGACAAGTGGTAAAAGTAATGCACCTTGTATCTACCTTCTAATATAACATATTTCATAATAGCAAGACACACCTTGTCCTAGGGTTTTGGCAGTGAATCATGGTGGAATCCAAATTGATTTTTAACCAACTTCTCATCACCCTTGAAGAAGGCATTGAGAATCTCAAAGTATTGCATTTTGGTGTATTTTTTACATTTATTACCATCACAAGATAGTCCTTTCGCCTTACCAATTACCTCCTCATCCACCTTGAATGAGATACCACTGATGGTGACCCGCCAATCCTTCCACGAACTAGCAAACTAGGCCGACAACCTCTCATCATGGCCCACAAGATTCTCCAAAATTTGTTCCAAACCCACTTCTTTACACATATGCCCAGCTATGGGGCCCCTACGAAACTCCTCACAATTATCTTGCTCGGTCCTCACCCTATCACCTCCCATTGCGACCCACAACACATAGGAATTGGCCCAGAGAAACAAAGTTAGCTAAAAATTTGACTTCCCACTGGCGAATTCACCCTTTTTTAAACTATCATTACTTTGTCATCTGAGATAGTAAGGAGTATTAAAATCAATTTGATATTTACATGCTTTAGTAGTCATTCCCAATGATGCTAGCTTTGCATGGCTATAATCATTATTTAAGAACCAAAGGTTAAGGCAAATAATAATTATTGATAGGATGTGTAGTACATTTGAAAAGATAGCTCATAAAGGCCTAGTACCCCACCATATGTAGTAATGAAATAATATAGCCATGTGGCATCCCACTTTAAACTCACCACCTTACTTGGCCAAGTCCTCATCATCTAAGGACCCATCAAGTGGAGCGACCTGTACCCATAAAACATATCGTTGTTAACCATAATTGAGCAGTATATTCCTTTGATCCACAAGGATTAATCCTTGTTTAGTAGCTGGCAGTGCCTCAAGCCTCTTCCAACACTTGCACAAAATCCAAGTGGACCTGAAGTTGGCCAGACTATCAACGACTTGGTTATCTTCCCTATAGGTGTGATTTAGGTATTTCCTTTCCAATCTTGAGACTAATAAATTTATGTCAAGTAGAATATGCTTGATGTTCCAACCAAGCAACCAACCATGATTAACTGAGTCAATCACAATCTTTGAGTCCCCTTCAATATGCAAATTTTTTATACCCAGAGTGACAGGAATCTCGACGCCCTTGAGCAACACTTGTGACTCAACCACCATAGAAGACTGGATACAAACTCCTCTAGTAAACCCAACAACCAAGTTTCCCTTATAGTCCCTTATGACACCTCTAATGCTAGCCAAACCAGGGTTCCCCTTGGCTTCACCGTCAAAATTTAGTTTAAACCAATCTACACTCGGACGTTTCCAAACAGTGTTTTTCCTAGCTAGGGATTTGGAATTATCAAAGGAATTGGTCCCAAGTTTAAATTTTCAAGAATTTTCCATTTTAATATCTCAATCAATAGGGGATTCATCTAGTGGTTTCCATTTGTACAGGGAGATACTTTCAAAATTAAGTCTTGACCCAATGCCAAAGACTTCCTTGGGGCTCTTCTCAATGTCTATAAAGATCCAATTGTTCCTTTCTTTCCAAAGGTATCAATAGATGATGGGGGGAGTTTGCCTCTAGATTTCCCTAGGGAGGGGGTGTTGAAAGGGACCAGTCCAACCTTTAATAAAGGATTTTACATTCTTATTCAAGGTCCAATGAGAGGCTAGATTTTGGAAAGCCAAATCCCAAACCTCAGCAGCATACGAATAATGTAGAAGTATGTGATCAATTGAATCTTCATTAATTTTTCATAGAATACACCTGTTCAAGAACAAAAGGCCCCTTTTCCTTAGGTTATCATGGGTTAGAATTCTATTATGACAAGCCATCCACCACAAAAAAATATTTTTGGAGTCAAGTGTTGACTCCAAACCCGTTTCCAAATCCTGCTTTGAGGGCCCAAGTACGACAGTAGACTGTAAGCCATCCTAATGGAAAAGTTTCCCTTACTTTTCAAGGACCAAAAGAAATCATCTTCCACATTGGATAAGGGGATTCGAGACAAGGAAATAAATTTTGGTAAGAAATTAGCCAGAGATTTCAAGTTAGAGGAAAGAGGGCAACATAAGCCAAGGTCTTTCCATCTCCTAACACCTAGAGGATAATGAAGGTAGTCATAGATATTCATGCCAAAGAACCAAATCACAGGTTCCATCATGTTTTTAAACTCATAATTGTCCAAAGGGGAATCAAATAGCCAAGGGTCTTCCAAGAAGCGAATACAACTACCTCTACCAAGTTTCCATCTCAGACTAGATTGAATCAGCTTCTTCATTTTGTAGATATTATTCCAAGCTAAGGACCCACGGGGGTGATCATTCTTAATGCAACTAATTAGGAGACAATTGTCCAGGTATTTGGCATTCATTATCTTGCACTAGTATTTTTTATTTCTTAACTGGTCCCACCCTACCTTGGAAAAAAAAGATTTGTTGGTAGAATGGACACTTCTAATGCCCAACCCTCCCATATATTTAGGAAGGAACACCTTCTCCCAACTGACAAGAGACACCTTCTTCTTATCCTCAATACAAGACCATAGGAAAAATCTTTGAATATTTCTGAACTTCTTAGCAATGTATTTAGGCATTTTGAATATAGAGAGGAAATAAACTGGAATCCCCTAAAAGATAGTAGCGAGGAGCTACAGTTTACTAGCACGACTCAAGATTGAATCTTTCCACCCTGAAAGCTTCCTCTTAATCCTTTCAAGAATAGTATTCTAGAAATTGGGCGTGACTTCCTTAAACACCTCTGATATCTCTTGATGTTTTTAACATAAGTTTTCTAAATATAAATTATACTTCTATATAGTGTAAATTTGATTTAAAAAATAAACACCTCAAGAAGGATATTCTAACATATTTTATATAAATTTATTAAAGATATATATTTAAGTTATTTTATTTTACATATAACTATTATTTTATTTACATTGTTTAATTTTTATTTATTTTTAATTTATGATAGTTATTTTATAATTTTATTTAGTTAAATATACATGAATTATGTTTTAGTTTTATTGGACACAACATAATACAAAATTATATTTATTACTTTGTTTAGTTATTAACTATTTTTTACTAGTGATATTTTTAAAATTAAATTTTTTATAAACATTTCTATGATGTGAATACTCCATTCTAGACTATTATTTCTAAACTCCATAAGAGGACATTTTTTAATTTATAAAGAGGGTACAAAATTTATTCATAACAAGAAAGCATCAACACATAGAAATCTGGGCCCATAAAGGTGTCCAAGAGAGTACAAAGAATTCCAACTAGTTGAACCCCCAAACAAAACCAAACAACCCAACCACCAGAACCTCAACAATGACCACCATCCACATCCTTAGAAATAATCCTCTCTAAGTCTCAGTAGTCACTTGGTGAAAGATGGTCCCAACCCTCAATCCACCAATCATCATCATGCTTAGAAGCCCACTTCGCCAAAAAAATCAGTAGCTCCATTCCACTCGCGAGGATGTATGTAAAAGTCACCACCTCCAACCTGGAGCACACCTGTAAAATATGCCTCACCATTGAGGAGAGTTTCTAGCTAAAACACTCCAACTTTTTCCCCCTTAGCAAATTAATAAAATTTGAGAGTCCTATTCATAAAAAATCTCATGCCAACCAAGCACACAAACCCACTCCAAAGCCTCAAGGATCACCAATCCCTCCATAGGATTGTTGGTTTTCTGCGCTTTGTGGATGGATAAAAGAAAATCCACGAACCCAAATCTATCTCTCCCCACACCACTAATCCCAATAGGTCCCAGATTACCCTTGGAAGATGCATCTGTGTTGATTTTCAAAAAATCACCTGGAGGAGGAGACCAACCCCCAACCCTTTGAACCTTCCTTTTAGCATGCTTACTTTTATAGGCAGAAAATGAATCAAAGACTAGATCATGTAAGCCCAAACTATGCACAATCTCCTAATCCCTTCTTTCCAAAGGAAAAGCCACATCACATTTGGCATCCACCATCTCTTGGATCATGTTCCCAACTCTCTACCAAAATTTTTGAACCATCAACCTGCTCCCACAAAAAATCCTTTAGTTCCTTTCCAACAAAATATGCCAAAGAATGAAACCAGGGCCAATGATCCATATAATCTAGAGTAAAGAGGCCTGAGAAGGAGGCCTCCCCAAACTATTCCAAAAATCAACTAGAGAGGAAGCATGCACACACGATTGTTTCCACACACCCCACCAAAAATTCCAAATAAGTAAAGAATAAGAGCACCTGAAGAAAAGACAAGAAGAATCCTCCTCACTGCAACCACAAAGCACACAAATAGACGAACCTTGGAACCCATGTTTTCACAAATTGTCCCATGTCAAACACCTATTCCAAGCCAAAGTCCATAGGAAGCAGTTACATTTAGGCCAAGAGAACTTGTTCCAAACCCTTTTACACCATGGGCCTTCCATCCCACCATACTTCCTAGCTATCACCTCTCTATAAGCATTAGCCACTGTATAAAGTCCCTTAGGATTCAAACTCCATGCCAACCTATATTTATCATTAAGAGAGCTACACAATCTACCTTCCAAAATTTTATGGAGCTCAACACAATCCTCCTCCAAACCAACCACAAGACACTCTCTCAGGATCTTCCACCTACACAGCTTTACTTGACCACAAATATAAGAGGTCTTAAAATCCATCACATGAGACCAAACAACCTCTAAGAAATGCTGGAAAAGGGTTTGCAAATCAGGAAACCTATTCATGATGGGAGAAAATCCATCCCACGATTGACCCCCAAAAAG
Source organism: Sequoiadendron giganteum (assembly GCA_007115665.2). Classification (NCBI taxonomy): domain Eukaryota; kingdom Viridiplantae; phylum Streptophyta; class Pinopsida; order Cupressales; family Cupressaceae; genus Sequoiadendron; species Sequoiadendron giganteum. The sequence goes on along the minus strand of CM021103.1, from coordinate 443,053,411 downwards.
AGTCTCTAATACCTTATTACATATCTAGATTAAACCTTCATTTTTGAGAGTCTCCCAAATCAAAGATCCTTTCCCAACTAGTGGAAACCAAGGAGCCTCCTGCTTTCAAATCCCTCCAAGGTATTTGTGGGAAATAATCCTTTCCCAACCATGATCTTGCTCCGAGCACCATCACCAAGAAAGATTTGTAGCCAATTCCAAACTGGTCAGAGAGGAATGATGCAGCCCAAGCCCACCAAACTACTTAAGACTACACATAGTGTCCCACTTCACAAGGATCCATTTAGAAGATGATAGACTACCTGCCCACAAAAATTACCTAGCCAGGGAATCCAAATCTTGAAGATGTTGGAAAGAGAAACTACTAGTATCACTTGGTGTTGTCATTGATGGTAACCCTAATCGTTGAACATGCACGCACATCATCATTCAATCATACCGATAAACAGATTGAAGATTGACAAGGAGGAACAAAGCATCAAGTAGTTTAGTATGCATCAATCTGTATGAATATTTTATGTTGCACATCTTAGGAAATGTTTTCGAGTATATTATCTCTGTTACTATTGAAGAATAGTGGCTCGTATCGATCCTTGTGTGAGTTAGAAGATTCGATTGGCTAATTCTCTATTTTATCAGTACTAGAGCTGACTTGATGAAAGCATCATGTCGCAGATGTATGAGAAGTAATTAGTTAATTATTTTGTGTTCCTACATCTTTTTTTGGGTTCTACCCAAGTTGTGGCTGACTGTTGAGGATATGCATTGCATATTTATCATGATTTGAGCTGACAGTTGTAATTATTTTTGTGTTCTATTAAAGCCGATAAAGTGTAATTAAATTCTATGTTGTGGATATATATATGAGATTGTCCGTATCATTTTGGAGGAAGTATGAATTGTTTGTTGATGGGAATTGTGAATAAGTGTAGAGTATAAGAGAGATAACATGCATAGTTTCACTTGTGCATAAAGGATCTGTGTTGTGTATGAGCAGAATAGAGAAGAAGTGCATAATCAGTCTATGGGATAGCAAATCAAATATTGTGCTTAACTTGAACTATAATCAGGCATATGCAGATGCTATTTTTCTTAGTTCAAACTCTCAAATGGTTTTAATCTAATTTTCTTTGTAAGGAAGTGAGCTCTAGGTAGTGCACTTGAATGCAAGTGAATTCCCCTTATTATAATCTTCATTTGAGTATACTCAGATCATAATTGTGGATTGGCCATCAACCGTGGTTTTTCCCCTAGTAGGGTTTCCACGTAAAAATCCGTGTGTTATGGTGTTGTGTTCATTTTCTCCATGTTTATGCATTATGGTTGAATGTTGTTAATTCTTTGAAGATAAAGGTTAATATAGTAATTTTTGCACAACACTGCTTCACCCCCCCTCTAAGTGTAGCTTGTTTCCAACAATTGGTATCAAAGCTAGTTACTCTAAAAGAATTCTAACCACTTGGGGAGATCTTGGAAGGTGTTTTAATGGATTCAAGCAGTCTTCAAAAACATCTTTTGGTGGCTCTGGATGATCTTGATCAGTCAAAGGCTAAAGTTCAAAAATTGCAAGTAAACCTCATAGATGTTGAGAAATTCCTTGAGTCTCTAAAAGACACAATCAATAAGTCTAGAGAGAAGAGAAAGGAAATATGTGATTAGATAAAGAAAAATGATAGTAAGAGCATTGCAGATGAACAAGTCAATCAAGCCCTAAAGGAAAAAAAAGAAGAATGTGAAAATCTTACCAAAGACAATGTGGTCCTAAAGCACGAGATGCAATCTATCATGATGAGAATGACCAAGGAGGTTGAAGATAGAAAGAAGAATGAAGAGAACCTAGCACAGTCCCTGAAAGAAAAATCTGAATTATGCAACCAATTGGATGATGAACTGGAACAATCTAAGAACAATGAGGAGGCCCCTAAAAAGCAGATTGATGAACTGGAACAATCATGTAAGTTGTATGCTTGAATGTTGTAGGTATGGATTTTATTTACATCTAATGCTTAATTGATTACTGCCGAATGCTCAATAAGCCCCATCTAAAGCATATGGTATAAATAAGCTCCATTCGTGGTGGTTTGTATCCTATGGAATGCTTCAATTACTTGTGCCTCACTGATGCAGAGGCAAGGAGGCTCAAACCCAATCAGTTTGACAACATGCCTTCAAGGGGCTCCTAACAATATTAATACAACCTATTTTGAGCAATCTACACAACCTCAAAGCCCCATTAAACCAAACTATTCATTCAAAACCTTACCAACAATCCACCCTTGTAGCACTCAAAACCCAATCCAAGCTTAATTTATCCCAACCTTTCCAAAACAAATGACCATTTAAAGGTGGATTAAGATACCCTTTTTAGGGTTACACAACATATGCCAAAACCAATAGTAACTCTTTTCGACCAACATGAACTTTCAATACACCTGCCTCGCTCTAGGCTTCACAATTAGGCCTAATTTCCAAAGGAACCCCCTCACAAACTGACCTCCAAACCAAGGAAACTTGAAATAGTCTTAGGGATGCTCACCAAACCTAGGATTCTCCCATTTTAAGATCCCCAAGAACTTTTTCTATTCCTCTACTCACAAACCCTCCTAAACCTTCACAAAAATAAGGGTTTTAAAGAAACTCACAACTCCAGACCTCCCCCAATCCTTCCAAAGGTCCAAACACCCCACAATACCTTTTCCCTAACTTAAAAGACACTCACATTCCCATTCCTTTCAGTATTTCGTAGATTCGCTACTTGAGTTCCTTATTTTCATGGTGGAAACACCACTGAACAACATTACAAATTCACACCCCACTGACTTTATTCATTCTCTTGGCCTCCAAAGTATTCATACACAAAAAAAATAATGGTACAGGACAATGCACCGAGCCATAGGGTCAGAACAATAGGTGGATTGGCTAATGTGTCATGGTGTTGCCCTCAAAACCCCTAACACAAAAAAGAAAGCAGTAACCAAGTTTGCTGATCCCACACACACCAACAGTGGATTTAAATCTTCAAAACAAATGCAAAGAGAGTAAACACATATGAAATCAAGTATCCAAAGCCTCAATTCATCATAGACTTGTACGGCCCTATGCAAGGCAAAGAAAATTAAGGAAAACAAAGAAAACCAGTGATCAACGTTTTCAAAAGTATATTTTCTTATTAGAAACTGAACAAAATCAACCCTCAACTCGGGGTATTACAACAATATATCTTGATACCACCTTCCAACTACCCCTTATGCCGATCAACCACCATAACCACCCTTTGTTAGACTTCTAAGATGGCAATTTGCCAATTTTGCTCTTAATTACCATTCATTCACAACTTGATTTTGCAAATACCACCTAACTGACCTATTAAGCCTCTTAAATACAATTGCAATGTATTTCCAAAGCATATAGAGATATAGAGAGCAACTAAAATAAATATTTTAACTAATGAATTGTAAAAAACGGATTTTTGTAGTTTATATTCATGTCGTTGATTACATTGCATTGCACATCTTTCAAAGTCAAAGCATTACTTCACTTTGCATAATTAATAAGTAGATGCTGATAGATGCCAAAAATTTAATTACAATATAGTTTGTACAAAGTCAACCTAAGCAGTTATGCAATTTCTTCACATTGCATAACTAATAACTAGGAGTAGTTGCCAATTGCATTTTCTTATCATGGCATTCTATGAGACCAAATTTCTTTGAGATATTTTTTCAAATAGTTCCTTGCCTTGTCTATGTTACCACATTTTTCATACATGTCTACCAAAGCATCTTCTCAAACAATTCACTACCTTGTTGCTATGGCTAAAATCCTAAAACAAGTGATTTTGAACAAGCTATGGATGCTTCAAAAAAATATATCAAAAGCATAATAGTAAGCAATAGCATAGACAAGGCAGTGAACTGTTTGAAAAAATGAATAAAAAAAACTGCTTTGAAATGATAAATTTAGTTGTGCTTTCACTTTTCTTTAACATTGTATATCTACTCCTTTTGGTTTTCTATTTGTGTGATGGTAGACCAATGTTCAAGCCTTATGTACAATATCAATTGGTATTTATTGTTTTGGTCATAGCAACAATTTTTTTTGGGGGAATAAATCAGAAAACCAAAAGTATAAGATTTTTTGAAAGAATCGGGAAAAAATCGTGAAAAAATTGAGAAAAAATCGAGAAAAAATAAAGAAAGTCTCGGATTTAAAAAAAATGTAAAAAATTGTATAACAAGAGATAAAAACTATCTTTTTTGAAATCGAAAGGCATTTCCATAGCATAGAGATATAGAGAGCAAATAGAATAAAGAGTTTAACTAATGAAATGCAAAAAATAGATTTTTGTAGTTTATATTCATGCATTGCACATCTTTCAAACTCAAAGCATCACTTCACATTGCATAACGAATAGCTAGATGCTAATAGATGACAAAATTTCAATTACAATATAGCTTTTTACAAAGTCAACCTAAGCAGTTATGCAATAACTTCACATTGCATAAGTAATAACTAGGATCAGCTACCAATTGCTTTAGCTTGTCATTCCATGAGACCACATTTCTTTGAGGTGTTTTTTCAAATAGTTCATTCCCTTGTCTATGCTACGACATTTTTCATAAATGTCTACCAAAGCATTTTATCAAATAGTTCATTGCCTTGTTGCTATGGCTAAAATCCTAAAACATATGCTTTCAAACAAGCTATGGATGCTTGGAAAAAATATATCAAAGCATAATAGTAAGAAATAGCATAGAAAAGACATTGAACTTTCTGAAAAAAAAATGCCTCAAAGAAAAGTGGTCTGATGGTGATGGAATGCCATGACAAGCCATAGACAAAGCAACAAACTGTTTGAAAAGATGCCTCAAAGAAATGTTGTCTCATGGTGATGGAATGCCATGATGAATGCCTATGGTGATGGACTGTCATGGCATTCCATCACCATGTGAACACATTTCTTTGAGTCATATTTTCAAATAGTCACTGCCTTGTCTATGGTATGCCATTTTTCATACATATCTACTAGAGCATTTCATCAAATAGTTCACTACCTTGCTGCTATGGCTAAAAGCCTAAAACAGATGCTTTCGAACAAGCTATGGATGCTTGGAAAAAATATTTCAAAGCATAATAGTAAGCAATAGCATAGAAAAGGCAGTGAATTGTTTGAAAAAAATGCCTCAAAGAAATCTGGTTTCATGGTGGTGGAAGGCCATGACAAGCCATAGACAAGGCAGTGAACTATTTGAAAAAATGCCTCAAATAAATGTGGTCTCATGGTGATGGAATACAATGACAATAATCACCATGAGACTGCATTTCTTTTAGGCATTTTTTCAAACAATTCACTGCCTTGTCTATGCTACCACATTTTTCATACATGTCTACCAAAGCATTTTGTCAAACAGTTCACTACCTTGCTACTATGGCTAAAAGCCTAAAAAAAGTGCTTTTGAACAAGCTATGGATGCTTGGAAAAAATCTATTCAAGCATAATAGTAAGCAATAGCATAGACAAGGCAGTGAACTGCTTGAAAAAATGCCTCAAAGAAATGTGGTCTCATGGTGATGGAATGCCATGAAGAATTCCTATGGCTATGGATTGTCATGCAATTCCATCACCATGAGACCACATTTCTTTGAGGCATTTTTTCAAACAATTCACTGCCTTGTCTATGCTACGACATTTTTCATACATGTCTACCAAAGCATTTTATCAAACAGTTCACTGCCTTGCTGCTATAGCTAAAAGCCTAAAACAGGTGCTTTCAAACAAGCTATGGATGCTTGGAAAAATTCTATCAAAGCATATTAGTAAGCAACAAGCTATGGTCTCATTGTTTTTTTTCACATGAAAATCAACACGATTTTATTCGCATTCTTTTGCAAGATTTAAAAGCATTTTTTGTCAATTTTTCAATTTTTGCCAATCATACGAGAAGTTTCTAAGCGTCACGATGTCCGAGTAATAGCATGTCAAATTGGGTAAATGAAGGGATTTTGTTGTTTTTGAGTCTAGAAGTCTTAATAAGGGTTAAATAAGATCTAAATTACCACATTTTAGGTGTCTAAAGGTATTTAGAGTCTTAAAAGTTCAATAATTGCAAAAATGCAAAATTCTACAAATGTTGTCAAATTTGTGTTGATTTGCAAAATTAGAGTCATTTAAAGGGTAATTAGATGCAAGTTGGTTGGTTTTAAGGTGTTTATGGCTTGTAAATGTTATAAGAGGCCTTCTCAGGCTCAAATCAAGGTTGTTGAAGGTGTAATAAATTCACAGAATAAGAATACCACATTTTTTGGTGCATTTTTTGAGTTTTTTCACTATTTTTCAAAATTATTTGCTGTTGTACAGACTGTACAAACCCAATCATGCTTTGAAATCTTTAAAAGTTGAATTTTTATGATTTTTCTTTGATTTGCACTTGGTTTGGAGTTCTAATCTTCTGTTTTGTAAGAGAAATTCAAAAAATACAGTGTATACCTTGTTTTTTCCTTTGTGAAGGGTTTGAAAGAAAAATAATGAGTTTTTGACCAATCCACCCACTATTTTCTCCTGTAACTTAGTGGATTGGTGAAAAATATATTATTCTAGATTTTTCAATGCATTTTATATCAGAATAAAGCATTTTTGTGGTGATTGTGTGATGCCATAGGGCTGGAAATATAAATTTTCCCTTGAAAAGTGATGGTTTTGAAGTGATTTTCAATGAAATGTTGATGAAGTTGAGTTTGCAAGAATTTAAAATGTCAAGGAAGACCCTATGAAAGGATTTTAAACCATTTATTTGTTTATTGAAGCCTGGGAATGAAGATTTTGATAAAACCCTTGTTTTTGCATTAGAAAAGGAGGTTTTTTTGAGTTGGGAGTGTTTATGACCGTACAGGTGCAAACTAGTGCTGGATTCTATGGTTTTGGGAAATTTAATTTTCTTCCCCAAGGTTCCAAGGTGATTGGATAAGTTTTAAGGGTACTTCATTTGTTAGATTGACCTCTTTTCCTTGATTTTCCCATGGTGAGTGTATTGGAAGTCTAAACTAGTCGAAAGGAGTTATACTTGATCTTGAATTATGTTGTGTAAGTCCTTAATGGGTGTCTAAATCCATCATTTAATTGACAAGTCTTTTGGGAAAGTTGGGTGAAAAGTCTCTTGAAGTTGTTTAGCATTACTTGTAGAAAGAGTGTACCTGACAAGTGGATTTGTGAAGTTCTTTTGAATTTGCTTTGGATTTTGAGTTGATCATCTTGTATTTGTTATTTTAGTTTGATCTCCACCCTGGGTCTGCATCACTTATTCAACTCCTCCTAAGACCTTATACTCAGAAACAATAAAAAGTTTGCTTTCACCCATCTTGACATGGACTGACCATTTATTACATTGTATGATATTTTAACATATTTTTCAACTTCCTTGTTGCATAATGTTCAAAAGACCTTACTAATATTCCTTTCTACAATTATATTAAACATTATTTCATTCTTACTAATAAATCCACACGTTTTTCCTTGAAGACAACTTTAAATGTAAACCATGAAGCATTACAACTAATTATAAATGTAATATACACATTTAATTGAGGCGTATATTAAGGAACATACACATTTGCATGTATTAATTTCTCATAATTTAAGTATATAAAAAAATACACTAAGTCAATGACAAATATTACAATACTGATGGAAGAACATCTTGAAAATCTTCCCATTTTTCAATACTTGTAGCAATACATGCAGGGAAATAATCCTCCCAATTCCAGCACATATCATGAAATATATTGTACTTGAGAAGAAACAAAAGGAGCTGCAACCCAGTTTCATTTTTCCATTCCACCTCAGCTGGCCCAGCTATTTACATTCCAAAAAACCTACAAAAGCCTCTCAATCTTAGACATAGATTCACATAAAAATCATTAAAAGAGAAATAACTAAATAATGTTAGTTATACAACTGACAAGACCTACTATCACCTTCATGCATGCTAGATAAGGAGGTCGATTGAAGGTCCTACAATGGTGATTTTCCCCTTCGCTACTTTATCATCTCTCGATGACCCTACGTATAAATTTCAAATATATCATTGAGAGGCCTAACATAAAACATGTAGCATATAAGAATCTGATAAATCTAGGAGATGGAAAAGAAAGAGAAGATTGACAACTAGGAAATGCACCAACAACTGATGTTCCTCATACCACTAAACACTTGCACCACCAACCGATGTTGTTCTTTTCTTATATACTTTGACAAAATTCAATATTACCTACAATGACAATCTAGAAAAGGATCAATGATAGTCATAAATGCATATGACATCAAACAGTAATGGTGAAAAAACCTTATTGCAAGGTGTTGGTCCAAAAGAGTGATCAATAACATGACTTTACAAATTCAATGTGCATACTTACAAATCAATCCAGTGAACCATCTGGTTCTTCTCTACTCTTTATTGTGTCGAGTATTTCCTCGTGGTCAGACTCATGCACTTTCCACAAGTTCTTGATTGTAGGTCTTCCCTTATATTTGATCAAATGAACATTGGTAGCGACGACAAGGTTTGAATAGTGAAGAATTTTTTGATGCATGTCGAAGTACTCAAAAACAAAACTGCAACATTCTTAATTGGATACCTTCGAAGCCATGTTCCAGTAACAACCACCGAACTTGTAGGATATTCTATGTTTTCTCCATCTATAACTGGGGACTCCAATTTCTTTTTGGCCTTGATACAATGACACAAGTAATAATTTGTACCCTCTTCATTGTCTTCATCTGCAATCACCGCATAAATGTGCCCTGCATTGATATGTTGATCTTGTTAGATTTATTTACTAAGCAACATAATAAAACTTGTAAGTAAGATATATTACCTGGTTCTAGTAGGTCTGATACATGATCAAATTCAATGGATGATTGCATCTTCATGATTTATAGAGCCGTCGGGAGCTGATATTAAGTGGGGTTAGACTTCTTACAGACCATTCGTCAACCCACTCTGTTGACTCGCAATCATTCCATGATTGAAGTGTACATGCATAACAAAAGCATGCCATCTTCCTTGTATGGATAGTCCATGTACCCACATTGGAGCTTCTAAAAGAGTATAGCTCACTCGATCCTATTAGTGTACAATAATCCTCATATTTTGCAATGTTAGTATCATCTACTAAATGAAAAAATCTACGAACTAAAGAATTACCTTCACTACCTAGACCCATTGCACCATTGCACCACTAGACAATTGATCTTGCATCTATCAACTTTACACTGTTTGTGTACTTTAACTCTTCTTGTGCTAGGGCTCTTTTGATACATGCACCTGCTCCATCATGCTCCCCCTTTCCATGCCCAAACTTTGAGAATTTCCACATATGCTGAACACCACTAATCCTATGCATCCTACTCAACCAGTAAAAAATTATGGCGTTCTTGAATTGTGATGTACAATTATTTGACCATATGTTATGCTAACTAAATGATATACCCCTGCTAGCCAGATCAACATAGAACATATGAAAGCAACCTTGAACAAACTCTGTAGAATGTGTGTAATCATCACTGATGTAAAAGTGATACTCCCTCAATACTTTCCTATTTTCCGCTATACTATCATTTGCATGAATGAATTATATATGCACAAATATAGCAATCTGCATGGAGTTGTAGTACTGTGATTGCACCTCGTTCTATGGTTGTAGTGTGTAGTTTTCAGCGAAATCGACAACTGAAATGATATGACAAATTGGAAATGTGTCCTTGCATAAATTGAACTATGAGTCCAACCATTGTGCTCTGTGTGTATGTGTTGCATAATCATAGACCACCTGATCACGAAAAATTCCCATAAACTGATACACTGGAATCTTATCATTGACCAATTCACACTTCTTTGCTTATTTCCCATCTTTTAGATTGTATGCCATTGTCTTATATTTGCCAAATTCCACAATTTTGTCTCCAATTATGTGTGTACTAGCCATGTGTTGGAAAATTGGAAAATGTTGCATGCCACCACAATGATCACATGTGCCATCCAAACATGATTTTTTGTAAAAAAATTGACCATCCTCTCTTTCACATAAAATGGAAGACAAAAATTTCCTTGACGATTTAGGTGGAGGCATTATCCTACATTCCTGCAAAACATTGTTAGTATGCATATCTACACATATACGTCGATAAACATCATAATGGTTAGAAAACTCAATATGAACCCTCCAACAACAAGTAGTAAGTGTGTGATTTATTTTGACATAGAAAGGCTTTAGCATTTCAAAATACTTTTGACATATTTTAATTTCAGGAAACATCTGTACAAAATCAGCAAAAAATTGGGTTTGAGTGGTATCAAAGTAATGCATTAGATGTGGCTCATGGTTTTTTTTACCAATTATTCTTCTTACAACATCTCTTTGATTAGAAGAGGTCCTTGTGTTATCCTTCCAATAATTCACAATTAAAGATCTCAAGCCTTGAGCAATTCTTGTGTCTTTTCGTGGCACTCTACCCGAAAATTCCCATAACTCATTGCTATTTGGATCCTCCACTCTTTCACGCCTTCCTTTGGCTCTCATTAGAGATGATCTAATTATTTTCAAAGACTTACTTGCCTTTGTAAGGTTCACCTTGTTCCTTGTTTGACTGCTTAACAGTGTTGTTGTCATCACACGTCATGTGGCACAACTATCCTTCGTGCGTGAGGTGGAACCCACACTCTCGTATGCACTCATCAAGTTCTTTAAAATGGAATTTTCACTTGAGTCATTCAAAAATGTTAGCCCAAGAGCCTTCATGGTGGGCCTAAATTTGAGTTGCCTCATCATTTCAACAAATAGTTTGCATCTTCCACCCTCACTTAGCTTCACAAAAAAAAAACTCCATATCCTTTGTGCATATCTTTGACATGTACATTTTGGAATCTTATTAGGCATCCATTTCAAAACATTGGAATCAATATCAATCAAAAATGTAGGTTTTCTATGCAAAACTCTAGGAGGAGTTTTCAAATGTAAATTTGTGTCAATATTGGGAAGGTCAACAATATCGTGGATAGATCGTGTACCTTCAATTGGAGGTGCAATTGATGACATACCTTGATATTGACATGTAAACGATGTTGTACCTCCAACTTGAGATGTTGTTTGTGGAGTGCCTTCAAATAGAGATGTGTTTGCTGATGTAATTTCAAAACGCAATGTTTTTTATGGCGTGTCTTCAATTGGAGATGTGATTTCCGATGTACCTGGAAAACCACATGTTGTTGTCAATGTGTCTTCAATTGGAGATGTGCATTGAGCTTCACCTATGGTTGATGATGTTCCCCCAACTTCTGTATCCATTCCTGTCCTTCCATGAACTTTCCTCATTCGTGCCCTTTGTTTTTCCAATTTGACATCTCTCTTATATTGCATGGGAATTTGTGGTTGTATGGGCTGAAATTCTTTTGCTTCACGAGATACATTTTTTGATTCCATTCTCCTTGCATTTTTAGTTGCACATTCTTCTGGTGTTAGAGGCTTTGGTCATTTCCTCGGCATGAACTTCAATGCTACATGTTCACAAACAGACATAGAACAAAAGTAAATAATGCATTTTACAAAAATATTGATATCACTGATTACATTGCATTAAATATGAAACACACCAAAGCATTTTATGAAAGAATGCAGCGAGTTGTTTGGAATTATCAAACATGTCTATGCTACACAATATTTTTCATACATGATGAAGTTAGATGTCTGTAGGGTTAGATATTAGAGTAGGGATTTTGAGTGTGTTTGAAGAGTTGGCAAAGTACTTAGAGGCTGATGTAGTACATGTAGGGATACACAATGAACTTGTTCAAAGATTTAGAGGAAGGCTCTTAATAGACTTACACACAACTTGATCACATAACTTACCAAGAAACACCATTTTTGATGCAAAGAGGGGTGGAAACCATTCAATACAACAAATCAATGAGAATCAATCAGATTCCAAAGAAAAACCAGATGTTCAACTGAAAATACCAACTTCTACTAAGCTTTCCCTTGTAGCATAGGTAACCCAGTTCAAGGGCCTTTTCACCAAGATTTTCTAAAACACTTGACAAAATCAGGGATGATTAAGATACCCATTTGCAAGTTATAAAACATAGATAAATCCTAGCATCAACTCCTTTGGACCAACATTGACTTCTAATAGACCCACCTTGGAAAAGGCTATTCAATTGGCCTAATTTACAAAGAGAGTACCTTTTAAACACTAAATATTCACTCAAAATCCTCAAACAGAAGTATTTTATGTGTCAAAACCTCCAATTTCCTGATTTGTTTCTAGGTCCAAGACCTCTAGAGCCCTAATACACCAAACCCTCAATTTCAAGCAAAATACTTGGGGTTTTAATGAAACTCCTATCTCCCGGACCTGCCAGACCCATACAAAGAACCAAACACACTTACCAGACCCTGCACATGATGAATAATACATTACATGGACAATCCTTCCCACATTTTGTCAAAACACCACTTGAAGCCCTAATTTTCACCATGAAAAGACCTTGCTACAGTCCTAGAACATCATCCCAAACACCCAACCTTGACCCCAAAACATTCTAAATATGTTATCCATGTATTTTAGAAGTTAGAGGACCCATTCCACAAGTTACAGTAGGTAGAAAAAGTGTAATGGGTCAAATTACATAATGAAACCCCTCAATCCAATAACACTGCGAAAGTAGGTAGCAGCAGTAAAAACAATATAACTTTCGCTATACAAAGGGTTAGAACCTCTAAATAGATGAAAATGAAAGATAATTCATTAATCTACAACATCCAACTAGTTTCATATCATCTTAGAGTCTGTAGAGGCTGTACAACAACAAAAAAAGTGAGAGAAACCAGTAAATTTCTAGAAAATAACGTTGTTGATAAAAAATGGGGTACAAATCAACCAACAACCTCTCCTTCGAGGCATTGAAGGTTATTAAAAATATTTTTATTTCATTCCAACTCCCTCGAACTTTGCAAATTTTGCATCTTTTAGCAACTTTTTTGACCTCATTTATCCAAATTGCAAGCTATGACACAACTAAACTCCCTTAGCTCCAAATACATTATAAAATGGTCTAATTGACCTTACTGAACACAATATAATAAAAATTAACTAAAATCCTATCATTTGACCATGCTCACTAAAAGATGACATTTTTGACAAAATTGAGCTTACAAGGTGCTCCTGCACCAGAGGCCTGGAATGTTGATTTTGAAGTTGTGGACCTTTTGATGAGCATTATTGAACTTGAACTTTATAAAGGTTATGATGAAAAATTCATGGATTAGAGTTTCTAGTAATATTGAATTTATTTCATTTTGTTAGGAGTGACTATTGTATGAATACAATATTTCGAGCAATAGACTTACATATGGTGGGTTTTGTTAAAATCTTCTAGAGGTTTTGAATGGTAGTCATCTTGAAAAGCATAGCTTGTTATTTATGGATGATCTTTGTTTTGTTTTAGATGTGAATTGGCTAGTTCAACATTGAATTGAGGTTTTTGAGATTGAAGATTGTTTGAAACTGATCTAATTAAATTATTGTTGAAGGTTTTGTTTCCTTGCTTTGCATCACTGACCTAGGGTATAAGTTGTTGCCACCTAAATGAAAACTAGAGACTCTTGTGTTTATTTTTCTCAAAACGAAATTTTTGACTGTCAACGAAGTCATGAAGAATATGAATTCAAAGAAGGGTTTGTGATGCTATATCTTATGATTATTCACTATTTATTTGGAATTGAGGTAACTTAGAAAGACAATAAGCATTCTCAATTGCACAAAATTTCCCATTTTTTTATTTATTAGAAAGGTAAATGGTATGAATGAATGGAAAATTGCATTAACAACGATGCCAACTCACTTGAATTTATCTAAGCACATGTTCAATGAAGGTGAATTTTTTATAGAACAAAGAAATTAATGGACACTTGCATTAACATTGATGAAAGCTATTAGGTTTTCCAAATTATATGAAAATAAATTTTTTCCAAATTAATTGGAAAAGATTGAAATACAGTGAATTCCACTAGCCATGCTGGAAATGGACTACTATAAGCAATGCAAATAGAATTCATAAGTAAATTTATGTTAAGTAAATGTCATGTTTTTAATTTTTTTTTTCTTCAAACTCATAAATTGAACTTTTTAAAGCAAATCCCATCTAATTAAATGTTAAATTCTATGTCCAATTGTTATGATTAATAAAATCATTAAGGAAATTTAGTTTATATTATCAAAAACAAACAAATATACTAAATATAAACATTTCAATTTACCAAAATGAATATATTACCTTAGATAATGTAAAATGGTGTAGAAACTTCAAAATGTCTTCTTCTACATTGTCTACCATGCATATTGGTGGTAAAAAGGTGATGGATCAAGCATAGATTGGTACAATATGAAGTCAACTGCATAAAAAAAGGTGTTTCTTACTCGGATAAAGCTCTGAACCAGACAACTTCACGAGAATGTGGGCCTGAATCACGGGGTCAAGCCTTATTTTACCATTTCAAGGTAAAACACATTTGGCGTTCACCAAATTTGGAGAGCGCCAAATTTGATGCACGCCAAATTTTTCGAGTGCCAAATATGTTGTTTTGAAAAGGAGAGACCTGAGAGAGAGGGAGAGAGACAAAGTGGGAGAGAGATAGAGGGAGTGAGAGAGAGAGGGATGGAGTGGGAGAGAGAGAGAGTGAGAGATAGAGGGGGTAGGAGGGAGAGACTTGAGAGAGAGAGAGGGAGAGGGAGAGGGCGTGGGAGGGAGAAACCTAAGAGAGAGAGAGGGTGGGAGGGAGACACCTGAGAGAAGGAGAGGGAGTCAAAGTGGGAGAGAGGGGGTGGGAAGGAGAGATGTAAGAAAGTAGGGTGGGAGGTAAGTGAGGCATGATAGAAAGGGATTGTGAGAGAGGGAATTGGAGTGACACTGATTAGTGTAGGTAGCATGGAAGGGAATGAGACCCAAGAGAGATAGACTTGAGAGGTAAAGAATTTATCTAGTTATATGGTGGGGGTGGAAGACCTAAGAGAGGGAGTGGGAGAGAGATAGAGGGAGTGAGAGAGAGAGGGATGGAGTGGGAGGGAGTGGGAGAGAGAGAGAGGGGGGGTAGGAGGGGGAGACTTGAGAGAGAGAGGGGGTAGGAGGGAGAGAATTGAGAGAGAGAGAGAGGGGGAGAGAGAGGGCATGAGAGGGAGAAACCTAAGAGAGAGAGAGGGAGAGAGGGTGGGAGGGAGGCACTTGAGAGAAGGAGAGGGAGTCAAAGTGGGAGAGAGGGGGTGGGAAGGAGAGACCCAGGAAAGTAGGGTGGGAGGTAAGTGAGGCCTAATAGAGAGGGATTGTAAGAGAGGGCATTGGAGTGACACTGATTAGTGTAGGTAGCATGGGAGGGAGTGAGACCCAAGAGAGACAGACTTGAGAGGGAAATAATTTATTCAGTTATATGGTGGGGGGAAGACCTAAGAGAGGGAGTGGAAGAGAGAGGGAGTGGGACCCTTAAATCGTGAACCCTGTACCATTAAACCTTAAACCCTAATCCATCAACCCACATACCGTCTTAATCCCTCAACCCTTAAACTCTAATCCATCAAC
>CM021103.1:442264169-442345750 GCA_007115665.2 Sequoiadendron giganteum | reverse complement strand
GTATCATCAAACTTGTAAGGCACTCAGCTTGGGTGTCAAACCTTGTCCCTGTTAGAAAGAAAAAAGGAGATATCAGACTGTGTGTAGATTTCAGAAATTTGAATGTAGCATCTCTCAAAGATAACTACCCAATCCCTAACATGGAAGCCGTACTGCATAATGTAACCAGGTGTGAGCTACTATCTATGATGGATGGTTTTTCTGGTTATAACCAAGTTAAAGTCAAGGAATGTGAGCAGTACAAGACAACTTTCACAACCCCATGGGGAACATATGTATATGTTAGAATGCCTTTTGGTCTCACTAATGCAGGAGCAACCTTTCAGAGGGCTATGGACTTAGCATTTTTTGACCTGATCAATGCTATAATGGTGGTGTATTAAGATGACCTTATGACTTACTCAAAAAAGGTTGAAGATCATATAGGGCATCTTGAAAAAATATTCATTAAAGCTCTAGAATATGACATTAGTTTAAACCCTAAGAAATGTCATTTTGTTGTTACAGAGGGAAAACTCTTAGGACACATTGTATCAAAAGAGGGAGTTAGGATAGATCTTGAGAGAGTTGAGCCTATAGATAAGGTTCCCATCCCTAAAAATGTGAAAGCCATCCAATCATTCTTTGGGTAGATTAATTTTGTTAGGAGGTTTGTGTCCAACTTTGCTGAGATTGTCAAACCCATATCAAAAATGTTAAAGAAAGGACAAAAGATTGAATGGACCCCAGAAGCATTAGAAGCCTTTGTATCCATTAAAAGAGCTATTAAGGAAGCCCCTATCCTCAATTCTCTTGATTTCATAAAACCTTTTCAAATATTTTCATTTGCTTCCCTGCATACAATAGCTATTGTCATGTTATAGAAAAATGAGGAGGGTCATGAGCAACCTGTATCTTTATTTAGTAGATATTTACAGGGATCATAATTGAAGTATGGCATAATGGCAAAACAAGCCTTTGCACTGGTAAAGGCCACAAAAGCTTTTAGGCCGTATCTTGTTGGAGCCAAAGTAATTGCATATGTTCCTCATGCAACAGTCAAAGACATCTTGACACAATCAGAAGTGACAGGGAAAAGGTGGAAGTGGATTAACAAAATTCAGGAATTTGATATGGAAATACAGATTACTTAATTGATAAGAGGCCAAGGATTGGCCAGATTAATGACAGAAACAAACATTGAGGCAAATCAAATCTACAATGTACAAGAAGAAGGAAATGCAATTGAAAGTATTGAGCATACACCCTGGTACACATACATCATGCATTACCTTACGAATACAAAATGCCTGGAAGGATTCAGTGATAACCAAAAAACAACTTTAAAACTACAGGCTTTTAAATATGTATTTATAGAGGGAGATCTATTCTGGAAAAATAGAGATGGAATGCTGCTATTATGTTTGGATGAGTCACAAGTTGATCATGTTCTGAAAGAAATGCATGAAGGAGTCCATGGAGGGCATTATTTAACAAAGCCAACTACACATAAAATCCTCAGGGCAGGTTATTACTGGCCAAAAGTTTTCAATGATTCATTTTCATATGTAAGGAAGTGTGAAGCATGCCAAAAGTTCTCAGGGAAAATGAAGTATGAGGGAGCTCTACTACTCAGACCTATGCAAGTTGAAGCCCCTTTTCATCAGTGGGGGATTGATTTCATTGGGGAAATACAAGAGAAATAAAGTGGAGGACATAGGTGGATACTAGTGGCCACTGATTACTTCACCAAATGGGTGGAGGCAATCCCAACCAAGCAAGCAACAAGTAAAGTTTTAATCAAATTTTTAATCGATAACATTATTACTAGATTCGGTACACCATTGAGAGTGATTATAGATAATGGCATGTGTTTTAGGTCTAATGAGTTCAAAGATTTTTGTAAGACATATGGCATCAATGTTTCTTATTACCCCATATCATCCACAAGCCAATGGTCAAGCAGAATCTAGCAACAAGAGTATTTTAAAAATCATAAAAAGGATGCTCGGTAAGAACAAAAAATATTGGGATTCAAAGTTAAGATTGGCTGTATGGGCAGATAAAATTACTATCAAAAAAGAAATTGGGAGATCCCCGTATGAATTAGTCTATGGAACACAAGCTAGGATGCCTTTGCAAAATTAATTTCTAGTTTACAAATTTATCCTTCAAGAAGATATAGATGTTCCTGAACCAATGGAGGAGAGAATGGAGCAGCTTGTAGAACTTGATGAAATAAGGAGAATAACTCGAAACCAAAACATGAAATTGCAAGCACAAATGAAATATTTGTTTGACAAAAAAGCAAAAAATGGAAAATTTGAAAAAGATGATCTAGTATTGATGTGGAATGCTAGGTTCCAAGAGAAGGGAAAATATGGAAAATTTGAGGCACTATGGTTAGGACCTTTTGTTATTATTGGCAAGCAAGGAGAGGATTCATATTATTTGCAAAATATGAGTGGTGAAGAACAAGAGTTTCCTATACATGGGAAATTTCTAAAAATTATTTCTCTTCAAAGTCATAGAGGATCAAGGGTTGCCAGTGCATGGAAACCTTTTGAAGAAAAACTTCTCATAAACTTTCCATGCACAGTAGTATAGGAAGTAAAGGATACACGAAATTGCTAGTACATGGACAATCCTAGAAATCCTTATTTGATCTTTTTCCATGTATAGTAGTTTAGGATCATTTTCCATCTCCACTTGCTTTCATCCATAATGCTTGGTCTACTCAGCCAGAGATCTGGATCCTTACAATGATCTCACAATCATTCATCCCCAGATGGAGCCACTATTGGAACTGTGAAATTTTGACAACTTCATTCACCCTTCATGATTATTAGTCTCCCAAAAAGGTTCATAATATAGACATAAAAATCCTCACATAGCATCTTTTACCAAAATCCGATTAAAATTTTTCCATAAAGCCCCATAAAATTTCATCTGGCATTAAATTTTTAACATATAAAAATATTGGCATAAGTTGATGCAGGTCTCATCGATGATAATATACATATCCTCAATATATTAGCAAGACATCAGAAGGGTCATACTGATAAAGTTATACACCAAAAGGATGCGGGTTTGTATTTCTTATCGACAAGACAAAAGGTATCGATGTGACGATGTAAGGTCATATCGAGCCAGGTTACCTTTTACTAATTGGAGTAAAGTAAAGTCTATCGGAGAGACTTTGGTCATCGGAGAGAGGTTTCAAAACACTACCCAAAACGTTATTGGTCTTTCCGATAAAGCAAAAGGGAGGACTCACTCAGTGAGACATATGATGCCAGGGAAAGTTCAGAAAGTCTTATAGACCCCTCAGGTTACACCAACAGAATTGAGCATGCGGAGATAAAAGGTGTTGAGAAGACAATGCGCATGGTTTCACTGAAGAAAAAATGTATTGGTGAGATATGTCTCAGCGGGGAGATCTAAGAGACATTACGTTGAGTATCATTTTGTTGGCAGGATAAATGCTTGGTCTCGGTGACATAAGTCAATAAAGTGAACATCTAGGTGAGACGAAGAGCTTTCAGAGTAAGGTGAAGAACCGTTGGCCGGATTCATTAAGTCTGAATGATAGGTTTTTTGGTGAAGGTCATGGCGATATAAAAAGCAAAAGGAATGAAACTATCGAGGAGACTTGTGATTTTGGGGAAACTGCAAGACATCTTAGCGGATGGGTGAACGTTGAATAGGCAGATCGACCAGAGATTTGAAATGTCTTGCCGATATGTTCCCTGATTTGACAGCGAGAATTTTAAAAAACTTCCAGCATTCATCTCTCAGTAAAGACATTAATGGTGCCATGAAGCATAAAATATTTTACATATCAGGGTATGCTCAATTGAAATCATTGTTTCACAGAATTGATGGCAACGAAGAGCAAGGGAACCAACGAAACAATTAGGGCATTCATCTATCTTGGATTTACAGGCAAAATATAGTAAGTTTTTCATCTTCTCATAATTTGTGTATTTTTGAGTATGGAAGGCACTAGTTCAGGAAAGCTAAAAGGAAGAAAAACCAGGGAGGGTAGTCAATCAAAGGCAAAGAAACAAAAGACTGAATTGCAACCAGAGGGCATTGAAAGGAAGTTGAATCAGGATCTCATAGACCAGTTACCCAGTTCTGGGCCTAAAGCTAGGGGTTCTGCGCAGCTCAAAGTGGATATTGACAAATTAGAAGACAAATGCAAATTCATAGGGGATGTTTGGACTTGAATTAGGGGTATGAGTTATTCAATTTCCATTATCACAGGAGAAATCGCTTTGAGCCAGTATGCAATCCATGGAGGCTCAATTTGGAAAAATTAGTATGCCCTAATGTCTTTATTGATGTCAAGCTAGTAAAATTGTTGGCTGGCCATTATAACTTGAAGAATAAAGCTATATGTGATTTGTTAGGAAATCCATTGATATATTTTTTTGAGAATGCAATAGCTGAGGTTTTCAGATTGGAAGGAATATGCAATGAGAAAATAATATGTGAAGAACTAGATAGTGAATTCAGAAGAATGGACACCATTTATAAGGAATGGAGATTACCCCTACACAGAATAAGATATCATGGAAAACCTACTCCGATGGAAGATAGTGAGGGACCACCATTTCATGTAGATCTCTTCGAACCCTACTTGAAGTACACTCATTTTTCAGTGGGACAGGTATTGGGGATGGAATTCCCAGAACATATGGCAGTTGTGCCCATGGTGATTGCTGCAAATATTCAGTATCACAATTCTAGATCATTTGATTATGATTCACATGTATTTAAGGAATTGGATGCAGGGTTGATAGCGATAAAGAATGGTGCCTTTGTTCTCCCTCTCAGGAATTATTTGCTGCTGATGCACTTAGTTTTGTATTTTGTACAAGATTTAGGTTTATGGCCCCAGGAGTTGTGGATTTCACAATCTGACAAGGAAGGTAAGCCATTGCCTATTCAATTATGGACTGCTGTTTGGGACAGTAGGTTTCCCAATTCAAATTTCCTACATTTTGAAGAATTCTTTGTGAAACCTTTGTATAGATTTTTTAATCATCCTTGTGATTATTCCTTATCTGAAGAAGTGTAGAGGTTTCTTAGGCCTAGAGACTATAATGGACCAATCAACCACAATTGGGGGGATTGGTATTGCTTAGAAAATGCCACAATGATTAGGGTTTATGGCTTTGAGGATACACCATTTATTTTCCCTAGAACCGTCCCAGATAGAATTGCATATTTAGAAATTATTAGGCAAATGGATTTCTCCAGTTTCATGAACTTAAGTTCATATGGGAAATAGGAATTTATGCCCAATACATTGTGTTTTGGTGATTTCACTATATTGGCAAAGGAGGGTTACAATCTGATTCTGGATAAACTATTGCACTACAACATGAGAAGAGCACCATCAAGAAAAAACTTTTTTCCTGAGGGATATATCCACTCTGCCAGACAAAGAATAAATTTTGGAGGGTACCAGAATGCACCCTATAAATCTGATGATATAATCAGAAACCTAGAGGCAGAGAAAGTAGAAATGGTGATTGAGAAACATGATTAGGAGTTGTTGGAAATTGAGTTGTTATCCTCCATTAAAGGGATATTAGAAGCTAACAGACCACCAGGCTTGTTTGAGAATGTATCAAGAATAAGGACTCAGGATTATGCCTATTTTGCTAGAGAAAAAAATGTTGAAGAAACTATGGATGTAGATACAAGACATGAAGACTATAGGTTTTTTATATTAGATGATGAATTTGTAAAGACCTCAGAGTTTAAATGAATTTTATATAAGCAAAAAGGGAAAGAGATAAGGGGACTGGTTGACAATGTCACTCCAAGAAATGAAGATCAACTGTTAAAAAGCTTAAGGGATGAGGTAGACAAGGAGATGATGAACATGACCCCTGAAAAGGGAAGGGAGATGCTAGAAAAGGCAACTATTATGATTTTCCTAGGTTTGGATCTGAATTCTGCATTAGTTTTTGATAGTTTCTTAAAAGATAACAATTCCACCCACAAGCTCAGCATAGAGAAGTTCATAGAGGTATACACAAGATCAAGATACAATCCTCATGATGAAACAATGATGATTTGGGCCTTGTATCCTCCTCACAAGAAATAAATTGTTATTGATACTGAGAAGGTATTCAAACATGTCATGACCTTGAAGGCTGAAGAAGTTGATCCTGTTGCAACTGCAGACATTGGGATAGATATCTAGCCAAGTTGAATAAAGCCCAAATTCAAGCATTGATCAGGGAGAGGGAGATGTATCTAACCAATAAGGAGAGAATGTTGAGAGAGAATGAATGTCTAAAATACTTGGTAGGTGTTGTAATAGGGCCAACAAGGATGCTCACCCAAGGTGAGAGTTCACAGAAAAAGGACCATTGGGAAGGGTCAAGTGGATACTCACAAGGAAAAGTAGACACACTCACTACAATCATCAAAAAGAGGCAGGTTGGTTTGAACACTTGGTTGAAGAAACTTTGGGGAAAGCATTCACAATACATGGATGCTATAAAAGAACATAAGAGAGTGGATGAAAAAATCATAGAAAGAATTGAGGAAATGAAAAGAGGTACTCCTAATGCTACAGGAGTTGAAAATTCCAATCGTATCATGGACAAGCACAGGTTATCCTTTGAGGAACTAGAAGGGGATGTACAGGGATTGGTAGAAGCTACTAATGACATATTGACAAAATTCTGCGATGATGAAGGAAAACTAAAAGAAGCAACTACATGGAAAGGCAAATGGGAATCGATACTCCAAGAGATATTGAACATAGCCACTACAAAGGACATAACATTGAATGAAGCATGTGAGAAAAATGAACATATGATGATGATGGAGATCGTGATTTGTGATGTGTTAGGAGATGCAAAAACATATAAGCACCAAGATTATATGGAGCACATGTGTGCAGTTCATTTGTGGCTTAATAGGAATTAGTTAATGATGAATTTGTTAACTTTTTATGCTTTAAACTTTTTCGAAAAGGCATGTCCTTTTGTGAACTAATGTATAAATATCCGTTGTTGGATGGTGGTAGAAGATAGAATTAGAATAGGATAGACAACTGTAAGCACTATATTTTCATAATGATATGCAAGGAGACTATGTTGCATGTATGAATTTCAAGGAAGATAATGAAAGATTGTTGATTTGGTGACTTCATTGTGGTATCAATTTTTTGTTTGATTCTTGCAATTATTTGATTGTCTCCAATCTGATATTTCTTGGTTGTTTAAATTGAAGTATCAAGTATATATTCAATTTATCAGTAGACATTTGTTGTTTCTGTGTAATTTGGTTTATTGGATTCTTTAAAGAAGAATTAAAATTCCTTTCAATCAATTATAGTAATCTGGGAATGTCATTTGGGTCAGTAAGAAGAATCATATAATTAGATTTGATATTCTGCCTCAAGTAGGGTTTATCAATTACACTCTTGCATGTTTATACCAATTGTAAACTCATAGTTATATGCCAAAAAATTAGAGGACCTACTAGATAGAAACCATTCATTAAAAGATTTCATTTGACTCCTTTTTACCCAATAAGGGACCGGTCTCCCTTATTTACATTACATTGGTTTTATTCATTTCATTTGACATCTCTTAATTGAACATATTAATTCATACCTTGATATTTCATATACAATTTATACCAAAGTAGGATCATATCTTTCCACTATTAAATTGCCATTTGTGGCTAGTTAGATCAAGTAGGAAACATAAATTCAAAATCTGTGTTACTCATATAGGTGCACCCATGTAGGTTTAGTAGAGCCTTAAGAGTAGAGGGTTCAACCAGATTGGTTGGCCTTGTCATTTGACCAATAATGTAGTGAGAGTGTGGCAACCTCTCGTGGTTCATTTAACCAACATTTTTGAGGCCCAATAGGACACATTGATACATTCTATATGTAGACATTGTATTTTGATTAGAGAGCCTACAAGCTCATTTTTATTTATGGATACATTCTGACATTGTACTGTGACATGTTATTTTGAGTGATATATATATGATATTGGTGACTTCTATATGATATTTAGGTGATGCATTGCTTCTATATGATTATGTTTCCTAGATGATGTATGTATATGTGTTATGAATGAATATTTCTACATGTGATGAGTTTATGCAGTTTATGATGTTATGGATGTCTTTATTTACTTATGATAGTGGATGTAATGCTCTATATGATGTGATTTATATGTGATGGTGAAATGCATGTAATTTCTCCATTATGTACCTTATGATGATGGAATGCCTATTACGCAATGGTTTCGTAAACATGTAATGAAGATGTTAATGCAATGTAACTATATGAAATGTTTATAGAATGTATGCACATGTAGATTATCTAATTTTTTTGTTGTGTCATAGGAATTTATCATTATGTCAGAAAATAAATGTTAGCATGAATTAATTTAGAATGTTAGTAAGAAATAACGAAGTTTGATTGATTGAAAAACATGTGATCTTCAATATTTTGCCAAATATGCTATGCTTTCTTTTTTATCATCACTGGGTGGGACATGACACAAATGGATAGTACACACTATGATATGAGATAAACCATAGTGTACAAAGTCATCCATCTATGAAAAATAGACAGTTGTAGAAAAGGAGTGTCTTAACTCATACCAAGGATGAAATTACCCCAGTCGTTTTGTCTTAACAAACCACAGACAACAGACAAATAAAAGATGGGTCATGAGACATCATTGCTCCTCTAAATCCTTGATAGGACATCCTTGAGGAAACTAGTAACATGACAAAAAAACCAATGTTAAAAAGACAGTTGACAAATAGCAGCCAAAGAAAAAGAGTCCTGAGACATCCTTGCTTCTCTAAATCCTTTAAGGGACATCCTTGAGAAAGCTAGTAACCAGACTTAATTCACAAATTGATAAAAAGATAAGACTAAATGAGGTATAAAGTCATAAAGCCAAATAAAAGTATTCACCAAAACTTGATCTTGTGGGATTGTTTGATTGTTTGATGTTTGACATAGCGTAATGTGAGGGATGACACATACCGCAATAAGATGTTGAGTTTGGTTTCAACTTGGTGACTATCTATGTAAGGCATGACAAAGCCTGGTTTCAGAAAGACATGTGCCATATAATACGTTGGAGCCTAATGACATTGATGTGACAAGCTACATGAGGTTATGACAATTTGATGATGCCTATTGACAAGAAAGACATATCTTGCTAAGACATAGGTTGATCACTTTGATAATGTGTTTGATATTGACTTGATGACTATTTCGAGATGTTGCCTTGTTGATGCATGAAATTTTTGATTCCTTGACTAATTAAATGTGTGTGTGTGTATTGATAGTATATGATACACTAAAGGACTAAACTAATGTGGCCTCAAGGGCTCATCAATTGATTAGCCTTGCCCACGTTGTACATGTAGAGACCTCATAGTTCGACCAACTTTAAATGACATAGCTGACTAAAGATATGTACTTAAGTTGATGATATGCAATGTGTGTGATAGTGAATGTGAATGAACCCTATTGGACTGACCTAGTGTGGTCTTGGGAGCTCATCAATTGATTAGCCTTGCCTACGTTGTATACATAGAGACCTCGTAGTTCAACACGACCAATGAACTTGAATGTACAAAAATTCATGATTTAAATGTGTGTGATACATGAAAAACCTAGACAGACAGACCTAATGCCTCGGGGGAACATCGACTAATGGCCTTGCCTACGTCTAGTCACAGAGGAAATGTAATTCGACTATGTCAACAACTGACTTAACATGACTGACTTGATTCTATTTTTGGGATTTTCTAACATGTTTTGAGTTTTATGATTTTTTTTGTTTTTGAAGTTTCCTAATTTTTTTGGATTTTTCAAGACATTTTCTGATAGTGCAATGTTATGTACAAGGTGTCATGGAATAGAACAAGGATTTACCCCCAATCGGGAATAAGACATGTGAGATGGAGTGGGGAATGTGACAGAATGGATGTTAGATGTCAATCATTCCAAGCAATGGATAGGACAAGCATTTATTATGAGGGATGGTGAAAAAGTCTGATTGGAATGATGGTAGATGAAAGAGCGAGTTTGAATACACATGGCACCTTTTTTCCAAGTTTTCACCATGGTACTTATCCATAGCGCCACCAAAGCAGTTTTCACTATTGGACAGATTATTTCTCTTTACTTTTTTGTTGATTTTTCATAAAAAAAATTGGTGTTACAAAGACACCTGTTTTCCACGTTTTCATCGAGGTAACCAGTTTTTTGTTTTTTTCATTTTTTTTGTATTTTCTAGATTAAGACAAAGATTCTCAGAAGCTATGCGTAGAACCTTTTCAGATGCAAGCTATTGATTGGTGACAAAAGTGGCTCTCCTTTAGGAGTAGAGAGTTGGTATGCTCCTGATCCAAAAGCTTCTATGACAATATAAGGCCCTAACCAGTTAGGCTCAAACTTTCTTGGCTTTTCTCGTTCAATTTGATTCTTGGAATTCTCCATTAAAACCAAGTCACCAATGTCAAAGTGTCTATTTAGAACTTTCCTATTATAGCTACGACGAAGAGGATTTTGATATGCTTGCAAATGGTCTAGTGCTTTCTGTCTTCATTCATCTAGTAATTCTAGCTCTTGTAATCTGGATACATGGTATTCTACATTGTGAATGTGACCTTTCAAGGATACCCTCAGGGAAGGAATTTAAACCTCAATAGGTAAGATAACTTCGAACCCAAATACTAGGGAGTATGAATGCTTGTGTGGTAAGACCATAAGGCATGATTCAACTATAGGTGTCAGTCATGACTAGTGTCATTGACAGTCTTCTTTAGGATTCTAACAATGGTTTTATTAGATGCCTCATCTTGGCCATTACCTTGTGGGTAATATGGGGTGGAAAAATGATGTTTGATATGGAAATCTTCACATAAATGGCATACTTCTTGGTTTTTGAATGGGTGGCCATTGTCTGTGATAATGGATTGGGGTACACCATACTAACAAATGATATAGTTTAAGATAAACTTGGATATTTGTGTGCCAGTGATGTAGGTCATGGGAATAGCTTCAATCCATTTGGTGAAGTATTCAGTGGTGGTTATGATGAATTTATGGCCGTTGGATGATGGAGGGTGTATCTTACCTATGAGGTCAAGTCCCCATTGGGAAAAGGGCCATGGTGATGTAATCAGGTGAAGCTCACATGCTGGTGCTCTTATCAAATCTCTATGTATCTGCCACTGTCTACATTTCTTTACAAAGATATATGAGTCTTTCTCCATCATAGGTTAATAATAACCTTATCTCATAATCTTATGGGCTAAAGTAGGACCACTCGAATAGGATCTGGATATACCCTCGTGTACCACTCACAAGGTTGTTTGTGTTTCTTCTACATCGAGACATCTCATCAGGGCATTATCTAAGGTATGTCTATATAGGGTATCTCCGATGATGGTGTACTTAGCTAACTTATAGATAAAGGTTCGGCATTGGTTATTTGATCGGTTTAGAGGTAAGGTTTGGTCAATTAGATAGTCAAATTTGTCTTTATACCAAGGGGAAGTAGGACCAACAATTGTACACACCATCATAGAATTGGGGACATCATAAGCAGGGACCAACAACTGTTCAACCAAAAACTCAAACTTAGGCACGTTACTCAGAATATCCAATAAGGAACCCATGGTTGCCACAACATCTGGAGCCCTATTCTGAATATGTGGTATTTGTTGAAAGGTAATTTCATCAAAGTACTACTTGAAACTGTCAGCCATGCACTTGTAGGGGGAAAAGTTTCTCATCCTTAGTCTCATAATCATCATTTACTTTCTGGACTACAAGCTGAGAATCGCCAAAAACATGTAGACTCTTAATCTTCCACTGAGCTTCCCTTTTTAATCTTGTCACTAAGGCTTCATACTCTGCTATGTTGTTGGTACAAGGGAAAGCAATCCTGAATGATTTAGGAATGGTATCACCTTGAGGTGTAACAAATAAGATACCTACTCCTGAACCCTGATTTGTATGTGCCCGTCAAAGTATAATTTCCATTCAGTTCTAGTGTCAATGTTAAAGATAAATTCATTAAGAAAATCTGCCACTAAAGGATGGTCTGCCTTCATGGGTACATGTGCTAACTGATCTACAATCACCTATCCTTTTATAGCCTTCCTTTCCACATATTGGATGTCATACTCTCTAAGTATCATAACCCATTTAGCCAATTAGCCTGTTAATGCTACCTTAATTCAAAGATATTTGAGGGATCAATCTTTGTGACCAACATTGTTTGGCAATTGAGCATATAGTGCTGAAGGTTTTGGCTAGCAAAGACTACCACAAGACAGGCATGTTCTATGTTGCTATAATTTAATTCATATCCCACTAAGATATAACTAGTGTAATACACTGCTCTCTCATGACCTTGATCATCATTTTGTGCGAGAAGAGCTCCTAATGCTGACTGGGTTCCTGAAATGCATAGTATCAACGGTTTTCCATCTGTAGGTGGCATTAAGACTGGTGGAGTGAGCAAGTAATCCTTGATTTTTTGGAAAGCGTCCTGACATTTAGGTGTCCACACAAATGGTACTCCTTTCTTGAGTAAATGTTGAAATGGGTGTATTTATCTGCTAGTTGTACAATGAAATGCCTGATGGACTATAATCTTCCCTGTAGTGTTCTGAGTTGACCAATGCTGACTGGAGGAGGCATTTCTATGATATCTCTTACCTTCTTTGGATCTACTTCAATGCCTCTTCTGGAAATGATATACCCTAGAAGTTTCCCTGATTTTACTCTAAAGACACATTTCTTTGGATTCAACCTGATGTTGTAATTCTCTAGCCTCTGGAATATCTTGTCTAGAACCTTCAAATGATCTTCCCTTGTTTTTGATTTAGCTATAATGTCATCTACATAATCTTCCATGAGAGTATGTATAAAGTCAGGGAAAATTGTAGTCATTGCCCATTGATAGGTAGCTCCTACGTTCTTAAGCCCAAAACGCATAACATTCCAATAGTATGTGCCCCATGGACACATGAAAGTTGTCTTGTGTTGGTCTTCAGCTACGATTTTGATTTGGTTATATCCAGAGAAACCATCCATGAGGGATACCATCTCGTATCTTGCTATAAGATCTACTATCATGTCTATGTTCGTCAAAGGGAAGTCATCCTTAGGACATGCCTTGTTGATGTCTCTAAAGTCTGTGCAAATGTGGATGCCCACAATTGGTTTAGTCACTGGTACAATATTTGAAATCCATTCTGCATAGTCTATAGTTCTTATAAATCCAACATCCAAGAGTTTCTTAAGTTCTGCCTTGACTAGTAGAGCAATCTATGGATGCATTTTCCTTAACTTCTTCTTGACTGGCTTAATACCTAGCTGCAATGGTAGATGGTGCAATATTAGGTTTGGATCCAACCCAGGCATGTTAGCATATGACCATGCAAATTTTATTTGTCTCTTTGTGGAGAAGTCCTTAAACTCAGGTTGTTCTGCCTCTGTCAATGATGTTGCAAAGTATATGTGCCAAGGGTTTTCTTTTGTATTTATGTTGACTTCAAGAGACTCTTCTACTAGCATTGGTGACTTTTCCTATTCAATAGGGAGAATATTTAAACCTCTATCCTTGGGTGCCTCAGAGAGGTTTTTTCCCTCGGATACGTCCTTTATTTTGACTATTTCTTCATCCAAAGGTGCCTTTCGGTTTTCACCTAGGGACTTGTCAATTTTCTCATTTTCATCATTTTTCTTTTCATTTTCGTTTTTGCGACTAGAGGTGTAAATAGACTCCCCAAAATATGCTTTTGTCATCCGAGTCTATGGTAAAACCAACTTTATGATCCCCTCTTGGTATGCCTTCTCGAAGTCCCATGAACTCAACGATTGCTTCATCGTTCTCGAATGTGTCTATGATGGGTGTACCTTGTTGATCCTAGTCGATAAGTTCAGGATATATGAGAGGCATGTCATCATCAGAGTTATTAAAGGTGGAAGCTGATAAGGTGAATATAGAATGGTTGACATGGTCACAAAAGTTTTGGACTAACTCCTTCTTGTTATTTTTCCTATGGGTAGGTATATTCTGTTGTGGGACTATTGTAAGGGCCGAGTCGTCAGAAGATGGTTTATTAGGTAGCCAAGATGCATGATCAAGGGTTTCCCAATAATAGTTCTTATGCCATTCTTCTTTGGACAAGTGTTTCCTATGATAGGGACTAGATGGTTTTGGTACAGGTTTTATCTTTAGGTCCAATTCTCCAAATAGAGCATCTGTGTTCATGGTATTGGTAGAAGAAAGGGAATCCCACTCACAATCGCTTGAGTCAGGAGATTCATCATAAACTGGGGGGAGTGGTTTATGAGATATCTAGATGTTTGCACAAGCACTCACTTCCTCTTTAAATGGTGATGAAGTACTAGGAAATCTAGTTCTAAGTGGTTGAAACCCTAACCCTAGGTATTTCGGTCGTGGTGAGATAGTGATCGGTTTCATTCTTCCATTTTGATGTAGTCCTAACCCACTGTGCCTGTCATAGCCTTCATTTTGCATTATCTTAAATCCTTTTCTATATTGGTCCTTATCTATTTGAATAGACAGCGAGGGGTATTCATTTTCTTCTTGATACAACTAGGAGGTAATATCACCTTGATCCACAATTTCTTCACTTAACTCTCCCCATTTGGTCAATGTCATTGTAGGGGGAACATGGAATGTGACTACTGACTGTCTTCTATCTACCATGGGTAAGCCATATGCCTTAGGTGGAACCAGTTGGCTGACATAGTATGATGCCTTTATGCAATATTCTCCATAGCCCTTGTCTTGGATCTCGACCTTAGGAGTGGATGATGGTGATTTGAATTAAATGGACTTAGTAAGATGTGATGGGCCAACGTATAGGGATAAAATGGATGATGAAGCTTCTTGGTTAATTGGTATATGTCATTGTAGAATTTCCCTTAGGCTTGTACAATATTGAAAAGGATTTGGATCACCATCAATCGTTATCTCGGTGCCATTATATGGGAATTTAAGACATTGGTGATATGTTGAAGGTACCTACCAACAAGTTGTATGGAAGGGTGAGATTCAAGACTTGGAAGTTGGTGTTCATAATTGTTGGGCCAGTTTTGATAGGGAGTGTGGCAACTCCTTTGGATGATCTTTCCTCATCATTGTAAGCCTTGATGACTATACTCTTAGAGGTGTCTATGCATTCTTCTGAGAATCCTAATGCCTTAACCAATTTTAGGGTACATAAGTTCAAACCCACTCCTCTGTCTACCAATACTCATCTGACTTTGGTTTGATGGACTAGGACTTCAAGATGTAATGGGTCATTATGATCAAAAATTTTGGTTGAGTAATCTTGTTGGGAAAATGTGGCATGATGCGAGCTGGTTAAATATCCCACCATTTCTTCAGAACGATTGGCATCTAAGTCTGTAGGAATAGTCGTATTCTATAAAGCTTTGTCGAGAATAGCTTGATGCTCAGCTGATAAAGTCAATAGTTCTAAAATGGATATTTGTGCAGGGGTTTTACTCAATTGATCAAGGAGATTGTACTTAAACTTGGAAGCTTGTGTAGGTGGCTCATAAGAAGGACTTGGAATAGTTATCTTAGTTTTGCGTGTGTTTACAACGCATTCCAGATGCTTCTTAATGATGATGGTATTGACATTTTCATTTGCAGCTCGGAGGTGATTTATAATCGTTCCTTTACCATAGTCATACTTGGTATTGGTATAATTGGCTGATGGATTATTCTTGGTTCCTGAACTCGAGGCTTTTCCTTTTGTGTGGTCATGTAATGGGTCTATGAAGACCTTATGATCATTGTTCTTGGTATTTTTCTTCCCATTGACCTCTATGGTTCTATTTTCAACAAAGTCTTGTATAATATTCTTTAGTTGTTGACATTGTTGTAGGTTGTGTCCTTTTGTTCGATGATAGTCACAATAGGAATTGTCGTCCCACCATGAAGTTTTAAACTATCCAAGTTCATACTCTCTTGGTTCCAAAGGTTTGATGAGATTATGTTTAATCAACTCTTTGAAAAAAGTCTCGATTGGTTGCCCTAGAGGAGTAAATTCACGTGTAGAAAATCTCCTTTGTGGTCGTTGTTGTTATGAATTTTTGACATAATTGGTTGTTTGATTTGGACTATTCGTCATGTATTGATTGGGGTTGTAACCTCTAAGTGTGATAACTAGTCCCATATGTATGGTTTTAGCATCAACAATGTCATCATTTGTAACATTTTTGTTTCTAGACCAAAATTTGTTTCTATCATTGGGTGTGTTTTGATGTTGGACAATGGGGTTCCTGCCTGGTACTTTTATTTCTCCTTTGTCAATAAGGCCTTTTTCAAGGATGATGCCCTTTTGTACCAAGTCTAGGAATGAAGTACAACAATATACCCTTAAGTCACCTCTGAGTTTTGGATTGATGTTTTCAAGGAATATCGTGACCTTCTATTTTTTGGGTATTTCAAATAGACATCTGCTAGCTAGACTTCTCCATCCCTGGAAGAAAGTGGTGAAAGTTTCGCAATCTTCTTGTGTTAGTTGGCACAAGGTTTCTATTGTTACTTCATTGTCTATGTTAAAGGCAAAGTGTTCGACAAACTTCTCAGCTAATTCACCCTAGGATCATATTCCATATGGTAATTTAGAAAACCATTCCAATGCTATCCCGATAAGGGTTCATGGAAATAGTCTCATGAAGTATGTGGGGTCATATGATATGTCCATGCATGCTGTTGAGAATTTTCTAATGTGTTCCAAAGGATTCTTCCTCCCATTATACTTAGGAAAATTCGGTATAATGTATGCATGGGGAAAGGGTGTCATATAAAGCGCTTTGTCAAATGGACGTGGACATAGGTCTTTCACTGAGATAGTTCGTTTGCTTGACATAGACATGTTGTCCATCTTTTGTTGAAGCATTTGCATTTGGCTTTGGAGAACATCTACTTGTGTCAAGGACATGTTGTTCGCGTTGTTTGGATCAATGTAGGTGTTCTAAAATGCCATGTTCTGTGATGGGTTATGATTTGGCGAGGGAATATATCCTGTTAGAATGTTTTGATTCGGATTGCAGATATTTCTTGTCTGAATGTTCTGATTTGGATTGGGAATATATCCTGTTTGAATGTTCTGATTTGGTATAGGAATATTTTTTGTCTGAATGGTCTGATTTGGTATAGGAATATTCATGCCAACTTTAGATCTCTTACCAGTCATGTTGGTGCCAAAGGGGTTTGATGAAGTTGCTCCCGCAATAAATTGTAAACCTTGTGTTATGTTGAAAGGGGTTGTGTTTACAATTAATGATGTTTGAGTTGGTATGTCGGTTGGTATTACTACGGTAATTTGGGGAATAGAAACACTTGACATCATAGTTTGTGTCGGTTGAATAAATGGTGTTTTCAAAGTATGAATGTCAAATCCTGGTGGTAGTGTGGCACCTTCTACTAGCACCTTTTCTAGATAGTGTTGGGGATCATTTTCCAAACACTCATCCATGAAGGATGCAAATTCAGGATCTTATACGGCGACGTCTATTTTTTCAATGTAAATTTGTCCATGTGTGTCTCTAGTGAGGTGTTTTTCAAGGAAAGGTCTGTGTGGTTTCTCTTTCCCTGATGGTTGATTTGCGAAAGGATTGACAAATTCATTGGGGTCTAACATTGCTTTTTGTTTCTTTTGAGACCTTGTTTTGACCATGAAAAGTTGCTCAAAATGGGGTAATGCAAGACTATGTCTTAAAAATTGATATGTCCTAGTGCTATGTTTTTTTGGATTTTCTGACAATAAAGGATGTTGCTAAAATGATTTCTAAAATGACGTATACTAACATGACGTATGGTAGGATGAACAATATGCAAAATCTTGAGTATACTATGACGGTAAATGATTCTAAAATGGGTATAACCTACCTCCTATGGAATAAATGCATGCAAGGATTTGATTTTGACCAAGGAACCTGATTGTAGAACAAAGACAGTTGACAAGATGAATTTCCCAAACTAGACTATTGAGCTGGAAAGATTCAGTAATAGGACTAAAGTGACTAGATTCAATGATTGTGACAAACCAGAACATGAACATATCCAATGAAGAGGAAAGTTATCTATTCGACGATATGCAATTTCCTAGGAAGTATCTATACGCATGCAACTTAGGATGACTATGACTAAGACGTATATGACACCTAATGATGCAAGGTTTTGAGAAAATTTTCCAGTTTCTATCCAAGGTTGATCTTAAGAAACATAAGCAAAAATGACAGTTATGTTTCAGACTCGATTTGCAATTTTCTTAGTTTCTGTTGATAGTCAAATGCAGTACCTATCAGATGCAGTTCTATTTTTGACAAATGTGGTTTAGCATGCACATGCGGTAATTTGACTAAAAATAGGTTTTGAATGTCGATTGGTAATGTTGACTTGTGACAAGTGCGGTTTAAATTTTAATAGATGCAACTCACCGTAACAGTTGTGACTCAGAATAACAAACTTTGTGAACCTAAACTTGTTGACAGACACATGTGGTTTTTCTATTGACAGATGCAACTTGCATATACACATGTAACTCAAAAATTGATGGTTGCAGCTCGTAAGATCCAAACTGTGTAAAAGCGGACTTTGTTGACAGACACATGTAGTGTTTACCCTAACAATTGTGACTCGCTGAGATAGATGTTGTGTTAAAAATGACAGTTGTGACCTTTGTTGATAGTTGCATTTTTCTAAAGATTGTTTTTCGACTGACTCCGTTTGTTGATCATTTTTTTTGATGAATACAGCAAAAAGAAGCACAAAAATCAATTTATTTTCAGTTTGTGATGATAGAACTATTAAGACCAAAAAACATTTACAACCTAGGCTTTTTGGACAATATTTATTGAATTCTTACTTGGATTTCTCCAGCTACGCATATTCAAGGCGGATGACTAGTAGCTTGACCCCACTGGCTCCCCTCCATGACACTCACTTATACGGGGCAGCCAAGCTACTGTACCCATGAAACTCCCATGGCATACATCTCATCTCCACACATGAACCGTAAATATGTAAGACAACTTCACAGGTCTAAACTTGTTGCACCAGCAAATAGGTAGGATTTTGGCAAAACTACAACATGGTTTTTAGTAAGGGAATTCCATTCGTGGGGCACTATTCAGCTCAGTGAGAGACCATTTCTTCCGTTCTTGTTGGAATAGTGAGCATGATTTTGGGGGTTTCTCCCAAAAATCCATTTTTATATACCGGGTGGAAGTCGTTGGCTAAAGCGTGTTATTGGTCTGAGTCATCTTGGGGTGAGTACTTTTTCCCACTAAGATAGGCCCAAATTCTAGAGTTAGTAACTATTTCTCTTACACCCAGGATCACATGGCTGTGCAAGGGGAGAGGATACTTCAATATACCGAATCATAAAGGGTGACATAAATGTGCTTTCGCACCAAACAAAGAAAACACTGATTCTTTTTAATCCAAATGACAATGATTTATCTACCACACAAAAACCTTTTTAAATAAAACAAAGTCATTAGGTCCTGCATGGAAACTGATCAGTAGTTGGTTTTTGGTGTCTTCAGCTTTCGTCCTTCAGAAAATATTGGTTTTTGGTTTTAATTGTTCTTTTATGCTTCATCCTGCAAAAACTAAGTTATTCCACCTTAACACAGCTATAAACAAACATTAGCAAAAAATGAAATAACATGAAAAAATAAAATGAAAACGCAAATGTATGGCCGTGAATAAAAAAGTGAAAAAATATTACCAGGCAGATGCGACTCGATGTTGATAGGCGGATGCAGTTCGTGTTGATAGTCGGACATGGCACGAATTGTTGATAGGAAGATGAGATGCAAAGTGTCATGAATGCGGTGCAGAATGTCAGATGCATTGCAGAATGTAGCGGATGTGGTTCGCGAAGATAGATGCATTGTTTGTTTGAGCAGATGCAGTGTGCTATACAATTCCTGCAAAATAAAAAATGGAAATATGTTGCACGAATTTGAAGCGTGTTCACGTTAGGTTCACCAAATGTAAGACGTAGATTTTTTGGAAGAATCAATGTTGTAGCTACATAGATTAAAACAATCAAGTCTAATCTAATAGATAATCTAAATCAAAACAACAAAGAACGAAGCAAGTAAACATAATTAAACTAAACAAATCAATTGGAAAGCTCTCACCGAATATGTGTCCACTCCTTCAAATTATCTCAATTGTCCTTCTCCATTTTGTTGTTTTAGTATTCTTGCCCTCAGATTTTCAGTATTGATGCAAGCATAACCTTGTTGAATGTCTAAGCAAAATATCAAAGATAAGTTTCTTCTCAAAAGTGTATGATTTCGAGATGAGGAATAATGATAATGATAGGCCATTTTATAGATTTTGGGTTTTCAAATGATCAGCTCAGATTCAAAGTGAGATTGACATATGAGATTGATGAATGTCATGCGATGTGAGTTCTATGTTAGATAGAACATGAGTTAGAAAAGACTGCAAGAGAAAGATTAAGTTAGAACAAGAACTTAATCTTGTGTCAAGACTGTTCGAAAATATAAAGAACAAGAGTTCTCAATCTTAATCTTCAGTTAAGAGTCTTTGAAAATAGAGGAAATAGACTTTGTATGTCAAAGAAAAAGTTAGAACTCGAAGATGAAGAATTCATTCATATGCATACATGCATATGAGTTAGAACTAGTTAACTGACTAGTTGTGACAGAGAGTCCTCTCGTAGAGACGATCAGATACCGAACCCAAAGATAACTGGCGGATTTACAAATAGATCTTGAGTTAGAAGGTGAGTGAATGACTTAGATAACTGAATGATAGAAGAATATGACAAATAATTAATAAATGAATTAAATTTTAATTTAATTCAACATTCGAAAATGAAAGATTTAATTAAATAAATAAATATAGTTTATTTAATTTGACTGTTGAAAAGGATAAATTGAATAATTAAATAATAAATATTTAATTATAGTTGAAATATGACAAAGGGGTAATTAAATAATAAATTATTTAATTAAGAAGGAAGAATTAATTAGTTAGCAGCATAATTAAACAAATATGATTTATTTAATTAATCGAGTTGAATAAAGTGTCATAATGAATTAATTAAAAAGGGGTATTTAATTAATAGAGGAAATATTTGTTAGAAAGGTAATTAAATAATTAACATTATTTAATCAACGACCATGGACTATAGAAAATTATGTCGAAAGTGGTGTTTGCAGGCCTAGACCAATTTTCGGAGTCTACACTAAGAAAAATAAAAAAGGGGTGTGTTGTGGAGATATACAACAAGATATCCTCTAGAAGTAGGGCATATGCACCAAGATGGGGCACAAAAAAGTTGCCAAATGCCTAAAAATGATAAAAGCATGTTTTTGGTTTGAAAAAATTCATATAGCACGTGTTATGGATCAAAAAATCTAAGCCATATCACGATCATGTTATTTGAATAAAAAATATGCACACATTTCATAGAAAAAATGCACATGCATTTTCATAGAAACAAAATACACACATTTTTTTGTAGAAAAAAAATGCACATGCATTTTAATGATATATATTTTTAGAATAGCTCATTATATTAATCAACAAAAAAGAGTTAAAAAATTTCATGCATTATGATCATTCCCTCCCCAAATACAAAGTCTCACTCAAGTTGAGAGGCACTAAGGAGATCCTCGTTGTTGCTGATGAATTCTCCAAAATCAAAGAGGTCTCTCTTCTCAATCCCTTCTCTATATAACTATAAGGCCTTCACTGCCACACTTTTCCTATTTATAGCGGTAGCATCAAATATTCCATTAATAGAGCCATTGGTTGGGAACTTAGGGATAAAATCCATCTCATATTTGACCTTATAAGTAACTTCATGAGTGACTAGGTGATGGACATAGGATGACCCCACAATTAATATCACCATCACTTGGATCACTTTTTTAGAGAACCAAAGTAGAACAGTGTCGTTGTGAGCATGCCTATCCACCCAGTAGGAATTGCTGAATTTTTTTATAATTTCCTCTTGAGTACCATCCTCTCCGATCTAGAAGAGCCTTCTAATCTGATCATCTACTATCTCCTCCCATGGCACATCCTCCCCTTCTTGCTCATCTTGCTCATCTTCTTTCTCATATTTCTCATTTTATTATGTAGCCTTCTGATGAGTACAGGTGCATTCAAATCCAAACACAATATGGATCGCCATGGTATGCACACTTCATAGAACAAAATAAATAGAGGCCATTGTTAGATACAAATGTTGATAAAAACAACACACAAATAAAGCTAATGTAATAGAGAGATGTTTGAAAGACAAAAGGAAAATGGTAATGGTATAATATAGAGAAAACGAAAATGAGCTTCAAACTAATAAATAAGCAATGAATCAAATGGTGTAATGGTGAGCACACTTCATAAGGGCCACAATAAATGATTCAACCTACTAGTTATGGTTTCCATAGCTTCAAGTGGTTGTAAAATAGAGTTTAACAATGCATCCATTGAGGACTTTGTTATCATGGGCACGTTTATGCATAGAGGATATAGTAGGTGGTACACAAATTTAATCAAATCCTGAAGAGGACTTAACATAGGTGTATTGAAAATATCTGAGTGTACAACAATATAATATTATAGAGCTTCCATGTTTGAAAAGCTCAAGGTAGTCAAAATTTTGTAAATACAAATTTAAACTATTATATCTGAAAAGTGTAGGGTAGTCTAGTGTAATAGATGAATGTAAGATCCGTTATATCTAAGATTTTAATGGATGCTTGATCGGTATGCCATATCTACACTAGATTCTACTAGGTCGAAGACATTAACCCATATCTACATTGTACAAATTTGGCCAGGCTGAGGTCACATTGAATATCTATATTTCTCTCCACCCCAACATTTCTCTCCTCACACAAGCTGACAATTTTAACTTCAAAAAACACATACGTTTTTTTAACTTCATAAAATTAATAAATGTTTTTAACTTAACAAAAAACGTATAATTTTTATTTATTTTGAGTTTTCATGATGCATTTACCTTTACAGAACACACACGTGCTTTTAACTTAAAAAAATTCATGCATGTTTTATTTAGTTTTAAATTTCAATGATGCATTTACTATTACAATACATGTACATGGTTTTAACTTAACAAAACACGTATGTGTTTTATTTAGTTTTAAGTTTTAGTGATGCATTTACCATTACAATACATGCACATGCTTTTAACTTAATAAAATGCATGTGTTTTTCTTAGTTTTGACCTATTGGTTAAACCCTTAACCATATACTCAAACCTAAACCTTATAGTTTTAAATCTAAACCTTGTAACTAAGGCTTATACTCTCAACGATAAACCATATACTTAACCCTATACTATATGCCCTCAAATATAAACCCTATACCCTGAACCCTAAACCCTAAACTCTATCCCTAAAACCTAGGCCTTAAAGCCTATAGGCTAAACACTCAACCTTCAACCCTAAGGCCTACATAGTAAACAATCAACCATATAAATTCAACCTTATACCCTATATCCTTAACCCTCAACCCTAAACCATATGCCTCAACCCTAGGCCTTAAAGCCTATTGGAAGAACCCTCAACCCCATACATTCCTAAATGATATACCCTAAACCCTATACACTATATCACATACCCTATACTCAAAACCCTACACTCATCCCTAGTTTGTAAGACCTATACACATTAGACCTTAAACCTTATACCTTCAACCCTCAACATTCCTATACACTCAAACTAAAACCTTATATCTCAATCTTATACTCTCAATCCTAAACCATATACTCAATCGTATACCTTATACCCTCAACCGTAAACCCTATACCCTTAACCCTAAACCCTAAATCTTATCCTTCACACCTAAACCTTATAGCCTATAGGCTTAACCCTATACCAGATACCCTCTTAACCCTAAACACCATCCCTCAAAATTAGTCCTCAAGGCCTATATAATAAAACCTCAACCATATACAGTCAACCCTATACATCCCTATACCATCAACCCTCAACACTAAACCCTATCCCTCAACCTTAGGCCCTAAAACCTATTAGATGAAATTGCTGGTGTTTTTTAAATACCAAATCGAATCTCTCAAATAAACTATGGAATTGAAATCTTCCAATGGTTATTTATTTGGAGGGATTGGCCAACGAACATGTGAAAGCTATAATAAATCTCCTCCTACACTTTGGGCTTTGCAAAACCTGGGAGGGTGAGCCCTACAATGTATCTTCAGATCCTCTTTTTTTTATTATATCATACATTGTAAATAGTAAATTCATTCCCCTTATCACCACTTGATAGATAAGAATTTTAAATACTTGACACATCTTTAAAATATTTAACATTAAAAGCAAGGGAATGCATATTTCAACATGAAATTCATGAAATAAAACCCCAACTAAAATGGAAATTCAATAATTGTTTGTTTGAAGGAAAGAAGGATCCAAGGAAATGTAAATTCAAACACAAATCATAGATCAATGCCCTATCCTAGGGTATGGAGTCTAACTTAAAACAAATTAATGTGTAGACAACTTTAAATCCTAACATCAGGAGCTATTAAAACAATACCTTGCAATATTGTACTCAAATATCCTTAACCAAAACTACTTATCAGATCACTGCATTCAGATTAAACATAAACCTATGACTTCATCAAAGTGATTTAACTAATTATTTGAATTAGAACAAAGATAAAATCATACATTCATTGGAACATAATGAAGATAAATTGAACAATCTTTGATCATTTTCATTGATGATTCATATAAAGAATACATGAGGAGAGAATCGGCTCAAAATAATGTCATTGTTTTATTGAAAAGTGTTGGAACTATATACAACATCAAATTTGCAAAAGGAAAGACTCACCATCCTAAAACATGACTCAACTTCTATTTATTTGTATTTTAGAATATAAAATTATGCTCTATAAATCAATCAACTCCCCTTGTTACAAATAAAAGCTTCTCACTTAAGAGACGGGAGAAGAAAATAGGAAAGCCCTAGAATCAATCTATCAATGACACATGGCACACCCAAATCCCTTTGATTTGTAATTGAATACCATTTAGAAGATGCCTCTTCATACTTCATTTTCCCTTCTTCTTTGCAACTTGCAATTTGTGCACCCTTTTCAAGTTGCAAATCCCATGTAACCATTTTACCTACTTGTAAATACATGTTTACCAATTTGGTTTCCACTCTGCAAGTAAAAAATATCACCCCTGGGTAGAAACCCACATGTACCCATCTACCCCTTTTTGCTTTGTAGGTAAATTTTTTTACCCATATCATGCTAACTTCATTAATAATACTTAAAACATTATTTGAATCATGCATTCTAACCATTCAGAGCCTTCATTTCATTTTGCACTTGGTATGGCATTTTGTCAAATAGCTGGTGTATAATCCACCTTCATGTGCATTCCGTCTGCAATAGTTTTGTTCCAACATGCTCCATCTCAGATCTTCCATTAAAAATACCATACATATTCCCATAGTAGACATTCTTATTGCAAAGTGTATGAATCTCTTTTTGAGAACTTTATTGATACCAGATGCATTAAAACATGTATGGGGATGAAAAATTGTTATAGGCCATTTTCCTCATGTCTGAGATTTCAAAAACCATTTCAATAATGAAAATATTTTCACATGAAATCATTATAACAGCATTAGGAAACAAATGGGAGGTAATAAAAATAAGTTGAAACTCAAAATATCTCCCAAATTGGCCACAAGAAGTTGTAGTTCGTGATTATTGCATCTAGGATGCTTTTGAGCTTGTTGATAGCTAGAAAATGCATAAAATATTACTAAAATTGCTGCCCAGGCATTGGAAATGGTTCAAGAATCCTTTTGCAAGTTAGCAAAAAAATTCCAAGCTTTATACACCCCTAAAAATCCCTTCAATACATCTACATGCCTAGTACACTAGTTCCCCGCACCCCTACAAGGCTTCATTGCAACAACAATTCCTTCTATGGGATAGTGGGAAAACCATATGAGAACAAAGGAATACATGTTCTATTGTTTTAAACAAATATTTTCTAGCATAAAAAGCCTTCATCTAATTCTCCCTTCACCCCACAAGGCTTCATTGGTGGTAGCATTTGATGTAGTGGGCTAGCATGGAAAGAAGCAAACTTTAAAATATTTGCAATACATTAAGTATTATATTTGCACTCTCTAGAATGAGGTGTGTGCTACCATGATCAATTATTTGAATGAAGCTTCAAAAGTTTGCATGAAATCCATTAACCAATAGGAAGAAAGAATTAAATCTTTCTTTTGACATAAACATTTGAAAATGTATTTCAAATTTTTCCTAAATGCCTTTTCATATTTGCACAATTTTTAAAATAGAATATTTTAAATATTATCATTTGAAACATTAAGAAAAATGCAAAATTTAATCACCTACCAACCAAATGGTGAAAATTCACTATGCACAAATGGAGACCCTTGGAGCTAATATTTTTTGTGGCCATAATCAATTAAATAAAACATGGGGTTTAAATCATATATTTCCTAGCAATCCAAATTTTTGTACCTCCTTTGTAAATGGGCCTGTCGGATGTGTTCACCGCATTAGAAAAGCATTAAAATAATGCATCATATGGCCTCTATTTTTTATGAAACTAAAATTGGAGATGTTTTAGGTCAAAATAAGAAATGGTCTGCCTTCAAAATTTTAAAATTTGCAACTTTCTAGAATACCAAATTTAGCCCAGTTGTAGTAAAAAAAGCATTAAATAGCCCATCAGAACTCATCTTAGAAGCGCGAAAATGAACTTACAACTACCATATGTGCCAAAAAAATTTCTACCATATGGATTTTCCAGATGACCTCTGAGTTGCAAAATTTTAATCGGTGAAGATGGGCTCCAAGGTAGATTTGACAAGAAGTAGACCTACCTCTGTTGTCAAACTGAAAGGGCATAGAGACTTCCAATTTGAAAAATTTGAAGGTGCCATCAGCTAATGTCTGAGGACCCATGCCCCTTGTGGGCATGGTGAGATTCGAGATCTCTAAGGAGTAGACCATGTGCCAAATCCATTGGGTAGCTCTGTAACTTATCCTTTACTCAAATTTTTAAACCTCATTTGATGGCCCTGGACCACCAAATAAAAATAATAACCAATGTTTTCCTCTATCAAACACTAGCCTGTTGAAGGAATTTATTTCCATCAACCCACATTTACCTCTTCCACACCTCTGCAACAAGTATAGTCATCTTCTCACAATCATAAATATGTGATTACCACTAAACAAGTGAAGACTTGATCCATGTTTGATCCTATTTTTGCGTGGTAACCACATAACATAGGCCACCACATTTTCATGCAAAAAAAATTTCATCTTTGTAGTAGGTGGTGGAAAAACTTGAAAAATCTGATCAACACCATATGAAACCATAGTACCTTCATATCTATTGAGCCTCTCACATGAACCAAGGAAAAAAGAAAATGCCTCCAATTCAAATGGAAAATAATGGTATACCTCTTCATCATGTTGACTTGGAAAGGGAAACTCATCCTTAAATAAGTCAAACTAAAAAATTTGAAGCTTAGGCATATGAAACATGAGAAACCAAAAATTCACCAACCTATACAACTTGTTGTTGCTCATCATCACTGCAAGATGTATGTTGGATCCAAGTGAAGTGCTCAAATTTAGGAACATTGGGATCCATATTGTGAGAAACTACATCTTCACTACAAAGGAATATGTCATACTTAACTTCATTCATACCAAGGACTAGAGATGACTAGCATACCTTTGATTCATCTTTTCTAATAAAAAATTCATCAACACCCCCATTCATATCATAAGACATTTTGTATGAAGAGCCACACTCTTGAGTCTGTCTCTCTTTTTCAATCTCTTGGAAATCTATTGAAACAATAAAAATCAGACCTATGAAACATATCTATCATGCTTAGTTCAACAACACTACCCTCCCATGACTCACTTGAATTACAATGTTCATGAGCAATACTGTAAGTTAAACACCCAAAAAAAAGGTTCTCATATCCATCCATGTGATTGAAACAATCACATTCTTCAAGTATAAACTTATCATAAAAGTTGTCATTATCTGTACCAACATTTGTATTTATATTTTCACTTTCATGTACATCTACATCCATGCTATTCTCATGCAAACAATTAGTAATAACTTCAAAACAAGAAAAAGGAATAGAACAAGGTGAAATATCAAACAAGAAAGGAGTTCCTTGTTCACCATTCACATCACCTACATACACATTCTCTACACAATCAACTACCTAAGCTGATTTATCCAATAAATCTCTTGCACCCATACCTTTTTCTTTGTCCATACTGCTACAATAATCAGAAAGTTCATATTCCTCACCATAAAACTAAAAATGATCATTGGTTTCTTCATTGAAACTTTTCACAGATAATTTCTCCGATTGAGTTATTGCACACTCTATCATTTTCATATGATATACTGCTAATCTTAAGAGTATTTCGTAGATCAAAAAACTCCTTCGTCTCATCATCATGAAGGATTACAATAGTACTACCATTATCTCTTTTAGAATCAACATGACCAAGTATACCATAATGATACTAATTACATATCTCTTCAAAAAGTATGTTCAATTCATATACCTCATCATGCTCATCTCCAAGAAAACTTGGAGTCCTATTGTTATTTACAACATCACATTCATTGCTTGAAGAGAGGATATTCAAATCACCTTGCATTTTAGTAGCTAAAACTTCAATACAAGGCTCTAAAAATCTATCATTGGAACAATTTTAACTGAGATGATTATTCAAAAATTTATCAACACTATCATAGTTTTTCATAATATTGTTATGCAATTGTGAGCCTCCAAAAATATTATCATCTTTATTGAAATTTTTTTTACTGAGGGAGATCAATTCTACTTCCTCCTCT
The DNA here is from genome assembly GCA_007115665.2 of Sequoiadendron giganteum. Lineage (NCBI taxonomy): Eukaryota > Viridiplantae > Streptophyta > Pinopsida > Cupressales > Cupressaceae > Sequoiadendron > Sequoiadendron giganteum. The sequence goes on along the minus strand of CM021103.1, from coordinate 442,316,742 downwards.
TGAAAGGATTCACAATCACTAGGGATGCAAATGGAATTGTAGTCACCTCAATCATTTAGACAAGAATGCTTTATAGCTGGTTGCATACTTACATTTGCAACACTATTGTTGTCACCATGAAGACTTGAAACTTCAGATCAACATACTCTATCCAATGATCCAAAAATAGATCTTCAACTTTTATTGCATGTTTAGATAAAATCAATACACTTGACTCAAAGGATTCAATATAACACCCTTTCTCCTTGTCAATGAATGGGAATATTCTTTTAGTATCATCTGCATCATTGCAGCCTTCATTTGATATAGAGAGTTGGATCTCTATTTCTGTATTTTTAAAGTAAATAGGAGTGATTTCACTTGTTTTGTTCATTTCATCATGCATTACATCCTAACTAATATGACCACATTTTTCTGTTGAATACCCAAGATACTAAGAGGGGGGAGGGGGGGGGGAGTGTTGAATCAGTATCTTCTTAAAATTATTGAACAAATACCATCCAATTACTCCAATGTATATAATAGAAAAGATAAGTAGAAGCATTAAAAAAACATGAAAGCACACAACATATGAACACCAATGTTTTTTACATGGAAAACCCAATGAGGGAAAAACCACGATGAGGATTAAATCACAATATAGTATAACCGTTTATAAGATATTACAAAGGGTGGCTCACTACAAGGACTCACTATCCAAAAGAGAGGCTTATTTGCTATAAAAGATATAGTAACACAATGACTTACATCCAAAATATGAATTGATAAAGATACACCTCACAAGTGCAGATTCAGTTCCTTTGAAGCTTAAAGAATTCACATGCCAATAGACCAATATTTGATCTTTTCGCATTCACACACTCAACACACTTTAATCTTCAAACTATCCTATATATATATTTGCATTTTTCGTAAGAACCAATTAGGTCATCTTCAGGCATATATAAAATCTTCTCAAGTAGCACACTACATCATGTCGACATGGATTGCACATACAAAATTTAGTTCATTACAACTTCAACTACTTATTAGGTTGGAAAAAGATAGACCTAATGAAAAAATGCAAACAACGGAATGATGCCAACATCGTATACGAGCACCTGTACACATGAGGTTCTAAAATTGCATTCTTCCAACAACCAAAAACCATCTCCCAAAACTATGAGTAACGACAATCACCAGAGGGGAATTGCAGACTAAAATACCTGAGACATTTCTGCATACTGATTCAGAATACCAGATCAATATTGACTTTGAACTTTCAGTTGCAACTCATATATCATGGTGACATGAGTGAAACCATAAAATTTTTATTAAGAGACATGTTCTTCTTCATTCTTCCAATAATCTCCCCCTTTTTCATTGACGGCAACATGTGCCAAAATAATTTGCAAACCTCCTATATACATTACTCTCCCCTTTTCTCTCCATTTCTCTCTCCCCCTTTGACATCAAAGAAAAAGGGCAACCCAAAAATATGAATATACATATGTACACATGGTCTAGAATAATGTACAACCAAAAGAATCAAAATACTAAACTCCCCGTTAGGAGTTTGACCCAATCATTGTGTAGACTTAAAAAACAAATTACCCAGAGGAGGGTGAACTTTGAAGCTCCAGGAGAATGCCTTGTTAGGCTGTCTTACCATTCTCCCAAATCTACTTAGAAAATATTAACATTTTATTTAAAAAATCTAATGCAATCAGGTTCTCTTCAGCCTCATCCGGAGTATCCAGGGTCAGATTGATCTTATCTAGTTTATCTACATTAGCCAAGGATTTGGCTACCAGAGTGTACATCATTCTTACACTATCACCAAGTAGACCAATTTTTTTGATAATTTCTTCCTTATACTTCTATAACATGAAGAATTTCTCTCTATGAGCAAAGATGGCATTCCATGTTGACCTATCTCTATCCCTAGATACTTTGTATGTGCTAGAAATAGCTTTCAACTGAGACTCAATGGATTCTATAAGATATTTTATGCTCTGTGTGGCCTCTGTCCAGCTTATGCAGTAAGAAAACATAGTGTTTTCTTCAGACTCACAAGCCTTTACATATTCTAGGATTTTTTTCTACATTGTTTTGAGCTAAAGCACACTTTTCATGAAGAACCAGTAGCCTTTTCTCATCCATTTTCTCTTCAACTTCCTATCTTGTCTTCTCACCAATTCCGGTGGCATAATCCTTGAAGGAGTCCAATAAAGTTTCAATTTTTCTATTAGAGTGAGATGAGTCCATTTGTGTACTAGGTGTGACTTCCTACAAGGAATTGATGACATCATCAATAAGCTTAGTTCCCTTCTTATGTGTTTCCAGGATTTCTCTTCTACCGTATGTGTGCAATGCATCACCTAACACCATTTTATGCATAGGAGAAATCTTGTCTGGATCCACATAGCCTTGAGTCATGGGAAGTTGTAGAAGCTTTAGAGGAATCACCGGTTGGAATCTAATTTTCTTAGATAACAAACCTTTAAAAACATCATCACCGGAGGAAGATTATCCAAAGGACCTTTGTGATTCCACTACCTACTTTGTTCCTTCTTCATTCTTTCCAACATCTTCACCTGATTCCTCGTTTCTCTCTTCTTCCTCAAATTTCTCTTCTTCTTCCTTTTCTTCTTCTTCTATCTTATCTTCTTCTTTTTCTTCTTCCCTATCACTTTCATCCTTGTCATTTTCTTCTTCATCTTTATCTTTTTCCTTTGTAGTATGTTCCAAAGGAGTAGCATCATGCATTTCTACTTCAACATTTTCTTCACTCTGCTTCTTAAACTCTATTGGCTCATCAGTAGCATTAATTTATGAAAGCACATTTGTACCACCTATTTCCAGAGACATTTATATCATTCTCCATCTGAAACATTGTAGAACAAACCTTCTTCAAGGTTTCCAAATCACCCGGAGTCAAAGAGGATCCAATTTCATTAAATGCCTTAGTCCTTATTTTCTCTTCCATTTCAACAACTTCTAATCTTCTATTCATCAAAGCTTCCTATAGTTTCTTAGGTACATTATCCTTAACATGATCGCATTTAACTTCCAAAATAATGACATTCTGAATGATAGCCATCATTAATGTCTTCCTATCCTCTTCACCTACTTTATCAAAAAATTATGATGTGGGTTGCATCATATTTTCATAATGTAATAAACTATTTACCAAGGCTTCTAGTTGTAGACATGGAAAATATACCGACACACTTGATCCTAATTACTACCATTGTTTCATCCTGAAGCACCTTCTTAGCTTGTCAGCACCTTTCATCCCTTAATTAAATAAATCATTATTTATCTAATTAAATCATTCTTCCCTATTGATTAAATTAATCAATTTAATTTAATTAACCCTATATCTCCATTTAAATAAATATTTCATTTTATTTAATTAAAATCTCTAAAGTCATCCTATCAAATTGAATAAATTAAACCTTATTTAATTTAATCTAACATCATCCTCTTTTAGTTAAATAAATCAAAATATTTATTTAATTAAAACCTAAAACATTTTCTTCTCAACTTTGATTTAAATAAATCACAAAATATAAATCAAATGGTGACATCAACTAATCTCCTATTAAATTAACTAAATCTTGGTTAATTTATTCCCACTCTCTTAACTTCTCTAGATTTTTCCACTTGCACATGAAAATGCATTTAATTGATTTATTAAAATTTGTATTTTCTCTCAACATGGCATATTTATGGAATATTCCTCCAAGTTTTAAAATCCATCCAAGTGGATTTTTACATCCAACAAAGCATTCACTCTCCTCTTACATGTCCTTGTGCATTGAGCCAAGTGGCATTTAAGTCATTTTCCTTCCCTCTTCAACAAGTCATTTCACAAATTTGAAATTCCACCTAATATCATTTATTGGCTCATTCATCAAAATGTGCACAACCTTCCTCCATTCACATCTTGACAAGTGGAACTTGGCCATTTGATGTTGAATGATCCCACATTTATCCACTTTTCCTCTTCTTCTCTTAATCACATCTATAAATAAGAGGCTTTCCTTCTCATTCTTCATCCATAATTTGAGAGCAAAGTTATTATCATCACACTTAGAGAAATTTTATTCATTTCCTTGAGCATTTTCCATCATCATAGCTAGGTTATTGTAGATTTTAGCAAGGAATCAAATTATTCTTCACCATCAAGTGGATCAATCTTCATCAAGTTTACAAAAGAGTTGGGAAAGGGCTAGTTTCTACACATAATTGGCACCAATTCCCCCATGGGATTGAGGATTTGCATGCTTATTAGGATTTATTTACTTTCTTGTTCTTCATATTTTCCTATTTTGAGCATTGCTAATGAATTTCATGGGGAATCCTTGTTCTTACTTGTATATGAATCTAATTATGTGTTTGTTTCTTGTGTTTGTGTAGGTCTAGGATTGGTGTTCACATTTTGGTGCTACAAGGAGGGCTTATCTCAAGTTCTAATCACACTTTTTAGAAAATTATGTGCTTTTTTGTTTTTTTTTTTCAGGTTCCAGAAAACTCCATCGCTGATTTTCAAGTAGCGCTATATTTCACCACTTAAATTTTCAAACTTCACCACTAGTATCTTCTCACCGGAAAATTCAAATTTCAAACTCAGTTGTTGGCTTTTCAAATTGCAAATTGTGATGCTGATCAAACAGAGCCGCAATCGCAGTTTCTTTTTTATTGTAGAGCGCCGCTATCAGAAATTAGCGGTGTTATATTGCATCACTTGAGTTTCTAAACTTTGCCACACCTGCTAATTGCCCCACTGGGTTGGAGTAAAAAGTGCAAATTGAGTTGATTTTGACATGTGCCTTTTTGTTTTTGACTTTTTGAGCTCCTGACCTGTTTGTTGTCTCTAGTTTTAATCAGTTTTTTGGTTAGGGAAAGGAGGAAAACAAAGTTGAAAGTTGCGTTATGGCATCATTCTCACATTATACCAAGTGTTTTTGAACACTTTTAGTGTTTTTTCAACACTTCTAGAGAAATCATAATCTCTCTTAAGAAAATTGTTACCTTCATGCTTCGAGGAAATACTAAATTTCTTTTGGGCCCTAAAAAGAACATTACAAAAGCTTTCAATTTTGCAACAAATGGTTAAAATGAAATTTAGGACAAACCCACTAGATTTGTTCTGAGGATTAACAATTGAACAAGGAAAATTTCATATTTCATTTTGGTGCATTAAAAAGAATCAAATCATTGCTTTGTGGACTTAAAATGAACAAGTGCTTCTTTGTTTTGTAATTACTTACCCAAGGTAATATCACTAGAAATATGTATGCACTACTCTCACACTTTATAGTGATCTTGAGAATCAAAAGTCTTTGTGGTGATCTTAAATTGTGTAAGTGATTTCCTTCACATTTCATTTGGGATTAAAAAAATGAACCAAATATTGTGAGTGTGAGTGTGGCATATTGCGAGTGTTCTCCCTTTTTTTTTTTATGAAGGTCGATTGAACTATGAGATATGCTTGCTTTCTTTTGTTTATCTTAGAGGGTTTGCCTGGTGGGAAAAGGTAATCACCCCAAGGAATGACCCAATTGGTAACATGCTAAGGACAAGTGACTTCCAACTGGTATATAAGTGTGGATTCTCAAGGAAAGTTTGAGAATCACAAGGATTATATTGACGAGAGGGGAAACAATGATCTCTCACTGCATGGATAGTCCCCCAGGAATGGAATGCTCGCATTAAAATCCTTGTTTAGCAAAGGCTAAAATCCTTAACTATTTGTTGGTGCAAAAGGTCATCCTTTAAAGCCACCCCACGTATACATGCAGTTCTATTGTAGAGATGAAAAGTATGTCATGGGAGTTTCATGGGTACTGATGCTTGGCTGACCCAAGAAGTGTGTGTTGTGAAGGGGATCTAGTGTGGTCAAGCATCTATTCATCTGCACTGAATATGCAATGTTGGATTTATCCAAGTGGGAACCCAACAAATCTTGTCTCTTCATCATAGGGTTGTGCATGCTCTTGGAATCAAAACACCTTGCTTGGGTCTTGAAAATATTGGAAAAAAAAAAATTCACAAGATCTTCAAAATTTCAAACCCTTTGGAGGAAGCAAATACCTTTGACGAATTCAAGTGCTCTTGCTTGCCCTAGGGATATTATCCTTAGAGGCTTCTAAGTATTTGGGTTCAATCACAATTTTATCTCTAAAGTCAACCTAGGAAACCATGCTCTTGAAACCTTGATTTTCACATAATGGACCTTGTGGAATGAAAATGAATTGAGAAATAGACATTTAGTTTAATCAAGAAATTGTTTGTGGTAAAAAGAACTCATTAAGTAAAGATAAGGATAATTGACCTAACACATGTGTTCTCTCAAATTATTTCCCTCAAAATCAAAATCTACAAGCCTAAATTCAAAAAGCTTAGCCCAAAAGACCATGGAGAACGTGTTTCAAGGCTTCACGAGGTAAGAGAAAGGTTGGTTTACAATTTCTACAAGAAATATTCAAGGAAAAAACCTAACTTGTATGAGTTTTATTATCAGCAAAATCCTAATCTCTTTCAAAGGTTTTCTTTTCTCACATAGGAAGTATGGCATGTTCTTCAAAACCGAGGTCTTCTAAGAAGGATTTTTATCTAGGTCAAGTCTAGGATCAAAATCATCACTCTCATTCATCCTTCAACCATCGAAATCAAAAATCATCTCACCAACAAACTCTTGGAAACTTTGAAAACATCATTCATGCTAAACTTCTAGGCAAAATCAAAATCATCTTGTTTGACTTAACACACTTAGTCAAATTATCAATCCTTGTCAATGAATTGACCTCTCAATGAAATCCAACATCTTGGGGTCTAGGATCTCATTATCTTGTTTGTCTTAACAAACTTAGTCAAATTATCCTCTGGTGTATGAGTTTACTCTAGGATAACACAACTTCCTAGAGATTACAAGTTCATCATCCAAAAATCACTTTGTTTGACTTAACACACTTAGTTAAATTATCCTCAATCAAAATCAAATCAAATCAAGCCCTAAAGTTTAACATTTCCCTCAAGGTTCTTCAATAGTTTTCATCATTCATATTATCCATCCTTCATTTTCATCATCATTTTGATCCTTAATTTATTCTAGTTCTTGTTTTTTTGTACCTGAAGTATTTTATGGTGCAAACAAGATCTCAACACAAGAAGAATATGGAAAAAATCAAGGAAACATCAACTTAAAGTGACCTAAGTCAAACTTCTCCCGAAATAAATCCTATTGGATCAAGGAATCCCCCAAGAAACTTCCATCTATCATCGCAAACCCCTCAAGAGGAGGGTCAAATAGAGGACATCGCCGACAATGGTATGACACAAGATGAAATCCTAGAGATGGTGCAAAATCCTAAAAATCATCGAATTGTCAATGTTATGATTAGGTTATATCTCTCCCAATACATGCTCGAGTTAGAAAAAGAAGGGGCTAAACTCCCTTCCAACTTTGACATAAGCACTATTTTGGAAAGTCCTCTTGGGATCATGCCCTCAACCTCATCCATGCTTCCGCTTCAAAAATTCACTCAAGACATCCCGCAAATCATATCATCTATCTTTTGAACCCCATCGGTTGTTAACAAGGGAAGCGCCATGCTCCGAGAACTCCAAAAACATTGCCTTGTGAACAACAAAGATTTGAATGCAAACACCACACCAAATCAACCCATTATAGTAAATCCATTACACCCATATGTCCCTCTCACATTTCATGATTCCACTGATCCAACCTCTTATCATGCAACACCAATTTATCCTCTGAACACACAAACCTTTCTCCCTACCTCACAAGGAGAAGGTGAATTTTTTGGAGTACGGGGAATCTTTGATCCCTCATCATCACTTCAAGGGATTGCACTGCCTATTTTCTGCCATTTCCACCTTTACCACTTACATCCACATCACCCCTTGGGTTGGGTCTTCCTCCTGTACCTGCCATCAATTAATCAAATCAGAACACCATATCAAATCCTCTCGTCTTGCCATAGATATCGCAACAATAGATGGAAACCATCCAAGCAACCCCAATGATCAACACATCCACCATTCCTCAAATCTCCCAAGGCATGGTTTCCCAAGGACCAAGCATCTTGATCACACCATCCACAACTCAAACCCTGCTCATGACAATGGTCCACACCCTTCCCAATCTACCACCACCATCACCAAAACACAACACAAAAAATTCATTCACCATTGCATTACAAGATGCTCGACAAGCTGCTCATGAAAAGGTGCTCCAAAACTAACAGGCTACACAACTAGTTGCTCAAAAAGTGCAACAAGCACAATAGGCTACTCAAGCTGCCCAAGCCTTACTACAACAACAAGAAGCTTCCCAAGTTGCACAAGCTGCACAAGCTACTCAAGCTTCCCAAGTTGCACAAGTAACTCAAGCCTCATAAGCCTCACAAGCCGCACAAGCCACACAAGCTTCTCAAATCGCACAAGCAATACAACAAGCACATGCTCAAGCTCGAGCCCAATATCAAGCCCAAAAAGCACAAGCACAAGCACAATACAAAGAAAAATTGCAAGTAGCCCAACAAGAAGCATATCAACAATTCTTACAAGATTATCAATTACAAAAAGAAGTGACCCAACATCAAGCCCAACAACAAGCATTATTGGCACAAAAATAGAAAGACCAACAACAAGCATTGTTGGCACATCAATAGCATGACCACCAATAAGTGTTGTTGGCTCAGCAAAAAATGCAGGCATTAATCACTCAGCAAATCTTGTGAAAAACTCCCACCAACATCCCATCCATCAACCCAACACCTCAAAACATGTTCACCCAACCTCCTAACCCGCAAGATGATGTGACAACACAAATCAAACTTCTCTTGCAACAAGTTCTTGATCTTCAATAAGGAAAAACAAGGACAACCAATAATTTGTGTCCCTATCTTTTTGACAAGAGCTTGGAAATGGTACCATTCCCGAAGGGATTCAAAATCCCCAAATTTGACAATATCGTGGGATAGGGAACCCTGAAGATCACATCAGGGAGTTTGAGGTACATTTTATGGAAGTTGCATACAATGACACATATCTGATGCAGTTGTTCCCTTGAAGCTTGGCCAGTGCCTCCATGGAATGGTTCTCTCATTTGCCTACTAGCATCATAACATTCCAAGAAATCAAAGATGCATTCCTCCAAAATTAAGCATTCAAAATTTACGCAGATGTTAGTTTAGAGGAATTATCAACACTCAAGAAAGGAAAGGGGGAATCATTTTCCTCCTTCCTACAATGATGGTGATCCAAGGACAATCAAATCAAATTGGCCATTCCAGAGGAAAAATAGGTTTGCACCATCATTTCCAATTTGGACAACACCTTATCATTTTTATCTAAAGTTTCAATGTATCACCACCTACAACCAATTGATCCCCAAGGTAGTCAACATTGAAAGGGCCCTTATAACACAAGGGGGCATGCCTACCTATCCTGAACATCAAGATAATCACCCATCCACCAACTACAATGATAAACCTCACACATGGGCAAAGAATAGGAATGTCACCAATGATGGAGTGGTCGATTCCAAGGTTATCATTAGTGCTCCAAAGAAAAATAATCAAACAAATCCTCATCAACTACAGAATAATAATCGTAATAACATGCAAGAAAATGTGATAAACCAATAACCACCCTATAATAAAATCAGTAATCTCAATAATCAAGGAGGACCACCTTTGTGAAACAAGTATCTCCCCAAGCAAAAATTCATAGCCCTTGGGGAGTCAATTGAATCCATCATGAAAATTAGGTTAATGAGAACCTCTTCAAGGTCCCCACTCATGATAATTACCAAGAACCCTAGGTGAAGCCACCTTGGTACAACAAAAATCTCCTTTGTGATTATCACAAGCTCAAAGGGCATATGACTACCAACTGGATGAAATTGAAAAACATAATCCAAGATGTCATTGAGGATAAAGTCATAAATGTTGAGCAACCAGCTAGCAATGAAGATATGAAAATATACATGAATCCGATGCCCAACCAAAATCAAGGAAATGATAAAGGTAAGCAAAATTCTGGCAAAGTGAACCATGTATACGAGGGTCTCATCGCATGTCTTGATGAATTGGTCACTGTTGTTAGCATTAAGGGAGCCAACACTGATTGTGGAGTCACCACATGCAATGGTAAGGTCACTATTGCCAAGGCATCATAGCCATCTAAGAGCCCCATAGAAAACCAGAAATCCATCCATAATGGTTACAACATCCTTGACCAGTTAAAAAGAACCCCTGCTCAGATCTCCATCATGGAGTTACTGAATATTTCAGCCGCCCATAGGGAAATACTTGAGGAAGCATTGGCTTCATCCACTGTCTCTTCCAACCTTGGTATAGAGAAATTCCAAGCTATGGTCAGTAACATTACCATTCTGAATCTCCTCACCTTTTCCAATCAGGACATCCCATCCCAACCATCTCAAAACCGCACATTACACCTTGAAGTATTGGTTCACAAAAGAAAGGTCAAAAGTGTCTTGGTGGATGGAGGAACAGGCCTCAACATTTGTTCACTAAACCTCATAAAGAATCTTGGAATCTCCAAATATTCCATTGAGAAAAACAAAGGCATTACAATCAGAGTGTATGATGACCAGGAAAGAGTGTCTCAAGGCACTATCAAACTCCCAATCCAAGTAGGGCCAGCTACTAATGGAAACCACATGATAGGTCCTTGACCTTGATTTTCCCTACAATATCCTCTTGGGATGCCCATGGATCCATGGGATGAAGGAGCTTGCCTCAAAATTCCACCAACGTGTCAAATTTTCACACCAAAATGAAGAGGTCACAATTCATGGTGATCCTAAACCTTTTTCCTACTGCAAGAATTTGGAGGCTAAGCTCTATAAATTCCCCTAAGTCCCAAAGAATGATGAGGGACCCTCAACTTCATAGATGGACCCATCCAACATCGCTTCCACTTCTAGGACAAAGACACCTTTCATCCTTGACATATCTGACATCAAGCTCATGATCCAAGACAATGGGTGTGGGGAATACATAATGAAGAAGAATATTTTGTCATAGGAGACTTACCTCAATCTCCTAGGTCACATGGGCAGCCCCAACTAGCTGAAACACCCTCTCACACTTTTAGGGCAGACCCTTCTAGATTCTGATGTTGGGGGGATCTAAGTCGGGAAGCCGTGGATGAAAGAGATATTTCAATCTCACTATACCAAGATGAAAGGCCCATGCCTAATCTTCCCATGGATGAATGAAGCAAGGGGATAAAAATGATGCTTGATATGGTCTACAATAGAAATGAAATCCTTGGAAGGAACAATAATGCCTAACTAGAACCCATCATTGTGGAGAGACAAATGAAAAATCTTGGCCTTGGGTGCACCCCTCAGAGTATAACCATACATGGCCGAGGTCCCCCTATTAACCTAGTTAGGACTCCACCTCAGCTATCAGCAACCACCCTATGACTACCCGTATCCATAGTTCTACCCTTAGATAGCTTCACCTTTGACATCACCGATGTATGTAGTAGTAGTGATGATGAGGAACCCATAACTAATGTACCCACTCTTTTTGAATAATCCTCCCTACTCATGATTAGCACCCTAAATTTTGAGTCAGACCACCAAACCCACAAAATAAACTTGGCCTACCCCCAACTCATCGACTACGACCAACAAGGACCATTGATTCTAGACACGTTCAAAAAAGATGAGGTGCTCTCAGAGTTCATGGGATAATGGGATACAGTACCATGTGGAGATCATAAGGTTGTATTTGAAATCACACTGGACACTCATGCCTATTACAAGGGGATGATTGAATCCTTCACTCACAAAAGTGAGAAATTGAGAATAATCTCAGGGTCATTGAGTGAAAACCACACTATGGAACTCTCTGACCATAATATAGTAAAAATAAAGGATGCATCCAATGGTGAAAACCTCTCTAAGGAACTGAAGGATGAAGGATTCAATCTTCCCCTCAATGCAATTTATCAAGAAAAATCAGTAGTCCTCGTAGGACAATGCAATCATGTCAACCTGGAAACAAAGGAGCTACCACACATAACCTTCTACGCTAAATCACTTCTCACGGAAGAACAAGAACTCTTAGTTGCATTCCTAAAAGAAAGAAAGGTAAATTTTTCATTGGCTTATGTTGACATGCCTAGGCTTAATCCAGAAGTGGTAGTTCATCACTTGGCGGTATATGCTGAAGCAAAAACCATGAGACAAAAGCTCAGAAAGATGCATCCTCAAATAGCCTTGTTAGTCAAAATGGAATTGCAGAAGCTCTTGGATGTAGGATTCATAGGCCCAATTAATTATCCACAATGGGTGTAAAATCTTGTACCAGTTTATAAGTCGAATGGGGGCATTCACATCTGCACCAATTTCAGAGACTTAAACAAAGTGTGTCCTAAGGATAACTTTCCATTACCCAACATCAACATGATAGTGCATATGATGGCCAAACATGAGATGCTATCACTAATGAATGAATTTTTTGGATATAATTAGATCATGATATCAAAAGAGGATCAACACAAGACAACATTCACATGTCCATGGGGGACCTACTGCTAGAACAAGAAAACAATTTGAGATAAAGAATGTAGGAGCAACTTATCAAAGAGCCATGATACTGATCTTTCATAACATGATTCATAAGATGGTGGAAGACTATGTGGATGATATATTGGCTAAATCAAGGAAAATACAAGATCACATAGCAGCTCTAAGCTCAATTTTTGATAGATTGGAAAAATATAAGGTTTGACTTAACCCCAAGAAGTGCATCTTCAGGGTGCAATCAGGAGAGCTCTTGGGGTATATCGTGTCAATGAGAGGAATTGAAGTAGATCCCGCTAAAGTCAAGGTGATCCTTGAAATGAAAGCACCTAGGACACTAAAGTAGTTGAGAGGTCTACAAGGCAGGCTCTAGTCCATCCACAGATTCATAGCACAGTTGGCTAATAATCAGATTCCGTATTCTCATCTACTCCATTAGGGGGTAGCATACATATGGGACAAAATATGCGACTAGGAATTTAACCAAATCAAAGAATACTTGCTGACGCCACCAGTTTTGATGTTGCCAATCCCAGGAAAACCACTGATCCTATACATTTCAACAACAACAACAACTCTCAACACTCTCTTAGCCCAGTATGATGAAAATGGAAGAGAAAGAGAAATATATTATATCAGCAGAATGATGGTGGGACATGAGTTAAACTATACTCCTATTGAAAAATCTTATTTAGTAGTCGTATTTGCAGCCCAAAAATTTAGACACTACATGTTGGCTCATCAGATCAAACTCATCGCAAAGATAGGCCCACTCAAGTACCTACTCTCAAAGCTACTCTTACAGGATAGACAACCAAGTGGGTCATGATATTGATAGAACACAAAATTGAATATGTGGAGTGGAAGGCTATCAAGGGACAAGTGATTGTAGATTAACTAGTAGAGGCTCCTATAGATGCAAAAAACCCACTAATCTCATAATTCCTTGACGAATCAATTTTTAGCCTAAGTGTAGCAGACCATTGGAAGATGTATTTTTATGGATCTTACATGCAACGCGGGTCAGGAGCAAGGATTTTCTTCATAACTCCCCGAGGAGACTACATACCCAAATCTTACAAGTTGTCATTCCCATGTACAAATAATATAGCAGAGTATGAGGCTCTCGTCATAGGCTTAAGGATTGTAGTACAATGGAAGATTATGACTCTAAAGGTATATGGGGACTCTCAGCTCATAATCAATCAAGTAAACAATGAATATCAGATGAAGGATGACAAGCTAACTCCATACAAAAAATTGGTGGAAATCCTCAAAGGGTCATTCATTGATATCACATTTGAATAGCTACCTAGAGAAAACAATAGAGCAACGGATGCAATGGCTACAATTGGATCACTCTTGGAAATCCCACACAATTTCCCAAAGTAGGAATTCCTTGTACAGCAACTTCTCGTACCAGCATTCAAGGTACCAAAGTTAGAATTTGTGTGTGAACTCATTTGTCCTGATGATCCTTGGTATCATGACATTTACACCTACTTAAGAATAGGAGTCTTGCTTGCTGACATAACCCCAAATTTTAAATGAGCCTTTGTCAAGAAATCAACCTACTTTGTCATCCTAGGAGAAACCCTCTACCGTAGGAGCATCGAAGGAACCCTGTTCATTGCCTAAATATTGAGGAAGACCTAACTTCTTTAACTGAGGTACACAATGACATTTGTGGATTGCACTCGAGTGGTATGACCTTGTCTAAGAAATTGTTGAGAACCGGATACTACTAGCCAACAATGGAGAGAAACACAAATGACTTTTCCAGAATATTTTGGCAATGTCAATAGCATGGGGACCTCATCCATGCACCAGCTCAGGAACTTCATCCCATTGTTACACCTTGGCCCTTTTCACAGTGAGGGCTTGATCTCATCAGAAAATCACCCCCACCTCATCTGATGGCCACAAATTCATCATCACCACCACGGAGTACTTCACAAAGTGGGTCAAAAACATTCCCATGACCTATATAATGGGAAAGAATATATCTAAGTTCATCTTGAACTACCTCATTTTCTAGTATGGTATCTCGCAAGCTATTATCTCAGATAATGGGATACCCTTCAAAAATCAGGATGTTTGTGACCTATGTGAAAAATTCAATATCCAACATCGCTTTTCCACTCCATACTATCCCCAAGGCAACGGCCAAGAAAAAGCCACCAATAAAACCATCTTGAAAATCCTTAAGAAAATAGTTAATGATGTTGGTCGTGACTAACATCTGTAGCTAAATCTTGCCTTGTGGTCACACCAACATCCACACACCACTAGGTGCCACCCCCTTTTCCTTGGTCTATGGATTAGAAGCCATCTTACCCATTGAGATCGAGCTCCCATCCCTGAGAATATCATTGCAAAACCTCATCATAGATGAAGAATAAAGGGTCTCACGATTGAATGACCTGGAGTTACTAGATGAATAGTGTATGGATGCCCTAAACCATCTATAGGTGTATCAGAAATGATTTAAGAAGAGTTATAACAAGAAGATCAGGAGGTTGACCTTCCAAGTTGGCGAACTTGTGTTAAAGGAGAACCAAAAGAACGTTCCAAACCTAGAAAGCAAAGGAAAATATGAGCCCAACTAGTTGTGACCTTTTGTCATCACAATGAGCAAAAAATCAGGGGCATATCAGTTATCAACACTAGACGGCAAACCCTTATAGGATCCCATGAACAACTCCCATCTCAAAAAGTTTTATGCCTAAAATCTTGCAAGGTATAGAACCAAAAAATGCAAAAATCTCAAAAAATGTCCTAAAAAAATGGTCACCCTGATGAAAACCTGGTAAACAGGTGTCTTGGTGACAACAAAAAAATACAAAAATATGAAAATCCCAAAAAATTAGAAAAATGATTGAAAACAGTAAAGAAAAAAAATCATCCTCTAGTGAAAACCACTTTGGTGGCACTTTGGACAAGTACCTTGGTGAAAACCTAGCAAAGAGGCACCAAGCATAAATAAAGCACTCTCCATCCACCAGGATCTTCATGGCTTGCTCTGCACACTCACTTATGAACTACATCCTATCACTCATCCATCATTATCTTCTATGCATCCATAGCTTGATTATGTGTTCATACCATGTTTCACCCTAATACTACTTGACACATTCCTAAGGTCAGTTTGTCCTGCCTTTATTGGAGTAGTCTATCACATCACACTGGGGGCATGTTCCTGTACCTACATCAGATCAAATTCGTGTATATTCTTGTGATCTTCCTAAACATCAAAAATCTAAAACATGTTGAAAATCTAAAAAATAAAAAATAGAGTCATCAGCCGAACTATGTCATCTATGAGCTTGAACATAGGAAAGGTTGATCTTTGATCATCCCTCGAGAAATTTTAGGTTAGTCCTTTAGGTGTCCGTCATAATAAAAATGGCAATCTGCTTGCCCATCTATCTCATCGGTAATCAAGTCTGTGTTAGTCGAACTATGTGGTCTCTGCGTGTATAACATAGGCAAGGCTAATCTATTGATCAACTCCTAAGACCCCTAGGATAGGTCTTTAAATTAGACTCTTGGTCATAAATATCGAAAATCCAAAAAAATTTAAAAACCCAAAAATTAAAACAACCTCAAAACATTTCAAAAATCCAAAAACATCCAAATATTCAAAAAAATCCAAAATGGCACATCCATCTCATCTCACTTTCACCTAGAATAATCATCACTCAGAATAAATGAATCATCATCTTCATTCTTTGGTAAGTCATTTGGAAGAAAGTCTAGTAGGTTCAAAAGTGAACACCTAATCGTCAAAGTCTAAAGCCTAGGTCAGTAAGTTAGCAAGTTAATCAAGTCAGAGTATCAATAGATTATCATCCAAATCAATCTCATCATCACCTAATCACAACATGTCCTAGGATGAATCCTTCCTACTATGGACATCAACATCAGGCATCACCATAGTTTAGTCTTGGCTAGCGGTATGAAGAACATTAGCTTGTTTGCTTACTTTATCTTTTCTTTGGATTTATCTTATTGCGCTCATTCCAATGACCTCTCGATGATGTCTAAACAAAAATATTTAGAGAGAAAGGAATGGGGAAACGGTCATTATATTTTTATCTTTTGTGCTTGTTGGACATTTTTGTAATATAACTTGGTGAATATTTGCTCTGTTAGGTGCATCCTAGCAAGGTTTCTTTATTTTAGGTGTGAACAAGAATACTCCTATCTATTTTTCGAGTCAAAGTTTATCGCACTAGGTACAATGCCACCCTGGTTCTTTAAACATTGATGCATCATACCTATGTGTGTTATCAAACATAAAGTAATTGGCCCTTTTAAAATCCCAACTCCTAGTAAGAAAATCATCATCATCATCATTAATAACGTAGCCTTAGTCGATCCTCCTTTCATTATCTTATTCTTCTTATTCTTCTATCTTTACTAAAATTTCTATCTAAAGTTGGTGTGTTGTATCAAAATATACATGAGGCTACCCATGGACGATGACTATCTATACATCATCAAAATTGTGTACGTCAAATATCTAATCTTTCTAAAGAATTATCTTTTGTCCTTTGATCAATAGAACCACTCCTCTCGCATTTTATTGTGATCTCGATTGGAAAATCGAACATTTCCACTTGATCTCTTGAGGGGGAAATATACCAAGATAATTCTTCTCATTGGGGAAACAATGGGCATCTAAAAGGTCGAAAGAATTTTGTGTTTTGATCATAATAATTTATTCTTTGAACCAACACAACAAGTGCATTGCTTCAAAGAGGGGAAAAATGTAGACATGGAAAATCAACTGACACACTTGATCCTAATTACTAACACCATTTCATGTTGAATCACCTTCTCAACTTATCATCACCTTTCATCCCTTAATTGAATAAATCATTATTTATCTAATTAAGTCATTCTTCCCTGTTGATTAAATTAATCAATTTAATTTAATTAACCACATGTCCTTATTTAATTAAATAATTTATTTTATTTTATTAAATCTCTAAAGTCATCCTATTAAATGGAATAAATTAAACCTTATTTAATTTAATATAACACCATTCTCCATAGTTAAATAAATCAATTCTATTTAATTAAATCTAAAATCATTATTCCTCTCAACTTTGATTTATTTAAATCACAAAATCTAAGTCAAAGGTGTCAAATCACCTATTATCTCATTAAATTGATCAAATGTTGATTAATTTAATCCCAATCTCCTAAATTCTCTAGACTTTTCCACTTGCACATGAAAATGCATTTAATTGATTTATTAAAATTTGTATTTTCTCTCAACATGGCATATTTATGGAATATTCCTCCAAGTTTTAAAATCCATCCAAGTGGATTTTTACATCCAACAAAGCATTCACTCTCCTCTTACATGTCCTTGTGCATTGAGCCACGTGGCATTTAAGTCATTTTCCTTCCCTCTTCAACAAGTCATTTCACAAATTTGAAATTCCACCTAATATCATTTATTGGCTCATTCATCAAAATGTGCACAACCTTCCTCCATTCACATCTTGACAAGTGAAACTTGGCCATTTGATGTTGAATGATCCCACATTCATCCACTTTTCCTCTTCTTCTCTCAATCACATCTATAAATAAGAGGCTTTCCTTCTCATTCTTCATCCACAATTTGAGAGCAAAGTTATTATCTTCACATTTAGAGCAATTTATTCATTTCCTTGAGAATTTTCCATCATCATAGCTAGGTTATTGCAGATTTTAGCAAGGAATCAAATTGTTCTTCACCATCAAGTGGATCAATCTTCATCAAGTTTACAAAGGAGTTGGGAAAGGGCCAATTTCTACACATAATTGGCACCAGTTCCCCCATGGGATTGAGGATTTGCATGCTTATGAGGATTTATTTACTTTCTTATTCTTCATATTTTCCTATTTTGAGCATTGCTAATGAATTTCATGGGGAATCCTTGTTCTTAATTGCATATGAATCTAATTATGTGTTTGTTTCTTGTGTTTGTGCAGGTCTAGGATTGGGGTTCACATTTTGGCGCTAGAAGGAGGGCTTGTCTCAAGTTCTAATCACATTTTTTTAGAAAATTTCGTGCTTTTTTGTTTTTTTTTGTAGGTTCCAGAAAACTCTGTCGCTGACTGTCAAGTGATGATATTGCATCCCTTAAATTTTTAAACTTCACCACTGGTATCTTCCCACCAGAAAATTCAAATTTCAAACTCGGTCGCTAGTTTTTCAAACTGCAAACTATGATGCTCGTCAAACAGAGCCACAATCACAATCTTTGTTTCACTACAGAGCCACAATCATGGTTTCTATTTCACTACAAAGTGCCGCTATCAAAAATTAGCCATGCTATATTACACCACTAGAGTTTCTAAACTCTACTGCACCCACGAATTGCATCGTTGGGTTGGAGTAAAAAGTGCAAATTGAGTTGATTTTGACATGTGCCTTTTTGTTTTTGACTTTTTTAGCTCCTGACCTATTTGTTGTTATTGGTTTTAATCAGTTTGCAGTTTAGGGCAATGATGAAAAAAAAGTTGAAAGTCACATTATGGCATCATTCTCACATTATACCATCTTTTTGAACATTTTTAGCATTTTTTCAACACTTTTAGACATGTACAGGTCTAGGATTTGGGTTCACACTAGTCTAAGAGGAGCACTAGGTCCTACTAGAGAAGCTTTTTTCACTACTTGGTTTGGAGAAACCTCTTTTGCAACTTTTTCCTTCTTTGCTTCCACCTCATGAACACTAAAGTCCTATTCTTCATCTTCCTTTGAGGATGATACATAGTGAACTCTTTTAGATCCAACACTAGCTTCCTGAGAAGCACCTTCATCGAAGGACATGCCTCCTTTCTTCTTTCTTATCAATTTAGCAACAGGGTCTTCCTCCTCTTCCTCTTGATCTCCAGTAATACTGAGGTTATTTTCCCTTGTAGCTTTTTCTTTTCTTTCTCTTTTAATAGGAACTACCGAAGGAACACCTTTTCTCTTACATGATCTTGTAGTAGGTCCAAAAGGAGTTGGGCCTTTGCCTTTGTCAGAAACATTAGTTTTAATCTTTATTGCAGCCAGGTTAGAATCTGGTTTAGAAGGAGCAACCCTATTGAATCTCCTTACACTTGAAAATTCTCTAGATTTTTGTTCTCTGAGAGCCCTACCTTGTGCTATCTGTTCACTAGTGAAACCAATTTTTTTCAGAATTTCATCTACCTTCTTTCTCCTTGCAGGTTTGATGTGCTCTAAGTGAGCTTCCAGGGATTTTTCTACATATGTACTAGTTCTGGGTTCATTGGCATCTTTCAAACTTTTCAATAAAATTTTCGTATAACCTTCAACTTCATCCTTTGCAATTTCATATCCCAAAGGTTGAATCCATACAATCTAGGGTTCAATTGCTTCAACCATGCATTCATCCAAGGAACATAGAATATGATATCATTCTTATATGTCTCAATAGCTTTCTTCGGGATTCTTTCTCTCATTCATGTTTCTCTTAAACACAAAAAATAATGTTGTCAAGGCATCATCCGTGTTCTTCAAATCACCCAATTTATGCAAATAATAAAAAATTTGATGAGCTACTAGTCAGGAAGGGTCCCAAAACACTATTTCATCTTTTCCCAGAAGCCTTCTAAGAAAAAAAAACAACAAACAAACAATCAATGAACCAAACTTAAAAGGATATTTCTTTTCCTTCGACATCCTCAAATTATCAAACAACTATTTTTGGAGAAGCTCACACAAATCATAATTTGCACCATTAGTTACCATGTCATAACTAGTATAGATTGATGTAGCGGACACAAAGTTATCTCTATTGGTGAAGTAAATTTTATGTTTGATCATTATTCATGCACACTTCATAGCTGGATTAGTAATAGGCTTTGTTGTAAGATCCCCTTTTATCATATGTAGCATCAGTGACTTCCATCACCACCTCATTCTTCACAGATTTAAATACTGGTACTAGTCCGATATCACAGACTCTGATAATTGCCCTGATTACTTCCTTAGTTATCAAATGAGGTTTTTCATTCCACAAGAATTGATCATGCATTCTGCTAAGGATAGGTTTAACATACTTATCATCAATAGTGGAATAGAAATTAGGGAAGGAGTTCCATCGATCTAGCTTCTTCGCCACAATATTTCAATACTCAGGTTTATTCAAGAAGTTATCCCTGGTGAGATCATTCAACCATATGTCTATTAATTTACTCTAATTAAATTTCTCAGTCTTGACTCTAATGTACATTGTGGTGTCCTCAGTAGGCATGACACCATGAGGAATCGATGAGAAGGCACCCATAGGGTCATCTTCGAAAACCTTCATAGAATATTTCCTATAGGAAGGTCTCGGTCTTTCTAATGCTTTCATGACTAAAAGAGTTTCCATTTTCAACACGCCAAGCTATAATAGATTCAAAAAGAGGATTTTCACAAGCTCATAATAGCATAGAAGCATAAAATACCTCTTTCCTTTGCAAAAAACCAAAGCTAGGGTTTGCACAGATCGCACTTCAAATCGCCTCAAGAATCCTCCAAATCTCTCTCCACTTTCTTTGAATGCACAAGTGACCAAAATTCCTTTCCAAATTCACTTTATAGATCAAAGTGATGCCCTAATTCATAGTAAATGCAATGGAATTTGAAAATCTAGCAAAAAACCTTTAGTTAGACTGAGAAACCGTAATATGCTTCACAAATGAACATGCTTACACTTTTTCTTCCAGTTTCTTTTTCATAACCTCTACCTATTTATTCTTGAAAACATATCCTCATGCCAATAGTTGGCATGCCATATTTCTAGGGGGTTTGAACAATTTTTTGCTAAAGCTCCCCGAAGACCATGCTAGGTCTAATTCGCTGAAGAATCATCTACACCAGATGAGGACACAAACACATCTGTCAACTCTGGTTCTTCCTTCTTTTTCCATATCTTGTTCATCTCTTTCTTAACTTCATCTTTTTCAATCTTCTCCACAAGTTCATTCTTCTTTACCGTAGCAAACTTCTTTCCCTTTTTACTTCTACAAACTCTTGAAATATGTCCTAGTTTGTTACAATTGTAGTAGACAACATTTCTCTGAATTGTTTGACTTTCATTAATCCTTGATCTGCACTGATTTTCTTTATGTCCAAACTTGTTGCAAGTATAGCAGTAACCAACAAAGGCTTGATTCACTCTACCTCCATTAAACCAGTTCTTCATCTAACTTCTGAATTCAGTAGCTCTATGTCCAACCTTATTATATGCATAGCATTATTTGGAGAAGGAACCAGAAAATTGATTCATCCTACTTCTACACTCAGTTGCCCTATGACCAAATTAATTGCATGAAAAATAAATTCCATTAAAAGAAGGATACCTTTGAGCATTTGGTTGTTTCATAGGTGGTCTTCTTTCTTGGATTTCTTGTTTGTTTTCCTTTACCTTGAGTCTTTTGATTGTTCATAGATTTTGATATTTTACCTTCTTCTAACCCCAATCCACCTTTGTCCTTATATGGTTTCAATCTTGCAATCATTTCATCAAGCTTGGTGGAGCTTTTCTTAAAACTATCTTCACATACTTTTTCTTTTCCCATATCTGCTCTTAGGTTCACCACTTCTTGTTCAAGCTTAGAGCATTCGTCAAACTTGCTTTGCACCACTGTATTTAGAAAACCTTCAATACTCTTCTTTTCCTCCACTTGCACCTTTAGTCTGGTAATATCTTGATTTTCTTATTTTAATTTCATAGTCACTTCTTTGTGTCTTTCCTTGAATTTCTTCAATTATTCTTTAAATTTTTGGATGCATTCATTTGCCTCATCAATATTTTCTTTTAGATCTTTTTTTCATTTTCAGCTTTGTCAAGGTCATCAAGGGTTGTCTAGAGTTCTTCTTTATCATCCATTTGTTCAACCTTCAAGATATTCCTCAAGCTATTAAGCTTCTCCAGAGGAACCAAGCTCTAATACCAATTGTTGAATACCCAAGATACTGAGAGGGGGGGTGAATCGGTATCTTCTTAAACTTATTGAACAAATACCATCCAATTACTCCAATGCATATAATAGAAAAGATAAGTAGAAGCATTAATAGAACATGAAAGCACACAACATATGAACACCAAAAAAATTTATGTGGAAAACCCAATGAGGGAAAAACCATGTTGAGGATTAACTCACAATATAGTATAACTGGTTATAAGATATTACAAAGGGTAGCTCACTACCAAGACTCATTGTCCAAAAGAGAGGCTCACTACCTACAAAAGATATAGTAACAAAATGACTTACAACCAAAATATGAACTGATAAAGTTACACCTCACAAGTGCAGATTTAGTTATTTTGAAGCTCAAAGATTTCACATTCCAATAGACCAATATTTTCTCTTTTCACATTCATACACTCAACACAATTCAATCTCCAAACTATCCTGTATATATTTCTAACTTGTCTACAAGCACCAATTATGTCGGCTTCAAGCATATACAAAATCTTCTCAAAATAAATTCAAGCATGTAGCATGCTACATCATGTCAGCATGCATCACACATACAAAATTTAGTTCATTAAAACTTCAACTACTTATTAGGTCAGCTAGAGATAGACCTAATGACAGAATCCAAACAATAGAATGATGCCAACATCATATATGAGCACCTGTACACACAAGGTTATGAACTTGCATGCTTCCAACAACAAAAAACCATTTTCTAAAATTGTGAGCAATGATGATCACTAGAGGGGAATTATGGACCAAAATACTGGAGGACATTTCTATAGATCGGTTTAGGACACCAAATCAATATTAAATTTGAACATGCATTTGCAACTCATATATCATGGTGACATTAATGACAACACAAAAGCTACATTGAGAGATGTTTTTTTCTTCATTCTTCCAACATGTTCATCTACATATATTTTCTATTTGGGTTGTTCAAAAAAAAAAATCATCACCACTACAAGATGCATTATTATCTTCTGCTATACCATCCAGATCCATTTGATCAAGTCTAGAAAAAGTACCATCAGTTAGTCTAGTTAGGAAATTATTTCCACATGGCTCTATCATTTCTTCAATCACTGAAATTCATTGATACATGCACTCAAGGTTATGATGTAGATTAGGGGCAGAATTCACATAATTGTTGCATTATTGATACCATATTTCACAGAAAATGGATTCATTCATCTCAAAGAAAAGATTGTAGTTTCATGATCATGGTCACCCTTACGTGCATACTAAGCCCCAACCCCATATGACTCATGTAAAAATTATAAACACTCTATCCAACACCAAGAGGACCCTACACAAGATGAAAGAAACAAGTACAATGCAATTAAGCTTCCCAATAAATTGGGAACTTCTAACTTCAATGCTTTCTTTACTAGACTTCCCCTAGACCTAGCAGCTCCCTCCATATAGGCCTTTTCTACCCTAACTTGTGGAGAATATCTTTTATTCAAAACATGAAGAAATATTTGAGTACCCATTTGGCCATACTTCAACATATCAAGAATAGGGGTATAGTTGTTTTGGAACACAAGGCTCATATTTTGACTGTCCCACCTTCAAGTAAGCCTAAAAGGCTAATTTAAGCTTGTTTTCACCAAGTTCACACAAGAAGATCTCTAGAAGGTTTCCAAACAATCTCTCACTATGTTAGGATCCTCACACATCCAATAACCTATCCCACTTTCCAACCATGAATTACTCAATTCTTCCAATTCAATTTGCAACTTCTTTCATGGTTTCTTGTCTAATGTACATGAAGATATTATATCTTCAATCCACCCTAGCACATGCTAATCTTATTATCTACTCTTGAAACTTTAAGAAAACCAAAAATAACCTACTCCAACCCATTCCACCAAGTTTGAGCACTTTTCACCAATGGAATGGGGAGAAAACCATTTTATTCACTTAGGGCTCACCCTACCTAGGGTTTCAGGTGGTTTGTGGTAAAAATACTCTAACTTGCTTCAAACACAATGAAATTAAATTCTACAAAAAGGAGAATTTAGAATATTCAATTCTCTATAGATTCAGAAAACTTTCAGGCCATGGAAAGGCCATACATATCTGTATTGTTCACCAATCCAGCAAGGAAACATTGCAAAACACATAAAACAAAGATTTCTATTACCTCTTCTTCAAAGAAACTTCAAAAACAACCCAACAAAAATTCTCTTCGACCCTTACAAATTTTTCATAAATTTCTCCAATAGAATCCCAATGGTTCATAACTACATTTCAAATTCCAGCCATTCATATTCCCATTTGACAACAAAATGTAAAAGTTGTTTTGTGCAACATGACAATATTTGACATATTTTGTAACAAGACCCCTAATGACTCAAAAATGACTCAAACACCTGTGAAATGGCCTTAAAATACCTTATTACATGGAATTGAATTAATAGAAAACAAAATTCAACATTTGACCCCTCTTATGGCATGAAAACCTATGGTGCCCCTGCACCATACTCTTGGGGAAGAAAAGATTTAGTCTCCACTTGAATAGAAGGTAGCAACATGAGAGCCAGGCCTAAAATCTCTTGTCTGATATCTTTAGATCTCAGCACATTGTCTTCTTTTTAACATTTCCATGCTTCATCTTCACTTTACATTTCTTGAATACTTGGCAAAGATAGTTGAACTTGTCAATATAAGCTTGTCCCCCATATGCACCTCTACCTTGTAACTGATCCTTGTGTCCTTGATGGATGTCATGTATGTTAATAATAGATTTCCCTCCTTCAATGGCTTGTTTCATTTTCACCTTAGTTTTTTCACCTCTCAAGTCTACAATCTCATCAAAAGCACTATGTCTTCTCTCTTCAGCATTACAGTGATTAACATCTGCAACTCTCTTTTGTTGCTCCACTTGTAGTGGGTGCTTGTCTAATTGTCCATATTTTATCTACAACATAGTTGGCTCATTATGCTGCTCCATACTTCCTTTTCCCCTCAAAAATTTCTTACTCAACCCTGAAATCTCTTTCACAATAATCCTCTTTCCTATAGCATCCAAATTCCTTTCATTTTCTACCTTCCAAACAAGTGCATCATTTGTGTTGAAACCAACTCTTTCTTCAGACACATTACATTCTACAATTTGTTTGTCATAGGCTATTGTATATGATAGACCAACCCCTAGTAGAAAATCCATATAATGACTAGCATTTCCCCTTGGAAGCAAAAAATCATAAAATTCATTCACCACTATGTCCACATGATATTTCAATAAATCTTGAGCTTCCCAAGGCAACTCTTCAATCCTCGTTGATGTTAGAATAGTCCTAGGCTTACTCACCATTGCATTATCTACCTCTTCTTCTTTCATTGGCTGCAAAAACTCTTTTATGCCCATTGTCATCACTCTAGACTCCACTTGTGGGTTTTGACTATCATCTTGCAATGGTGTAAGGGTGTAGGAAACTCCATATTTTCCTATAACATATGTGTTTTTTTTTCCATCATATTTGGAAATCCTATCATACTGCCAAGGCCTCCTCCAAAGCAAATGGAAAACATCCATTGGTATTATGTCACACAAAACTCTATCCTTATACCCCCCTATATGAAAATCAACCCAACTTTGCTCATTTACCATTAATTTTTGCCCTTTGTTAAGACAAGAAACTTTATATGGAGTGGTATAAGGGATTATTTTTTACTTAAGCTTTTCAACCATCTCAACTGAACCAAATTATCAGTGCTACCTGAATCAATTAAAACTTTGCAACATTTACCTAGACACTTACATGTGGTTCTAAAAAGAGACTTCCTCTATGGTGGCTCTTTCTCCATTGGTACTTTGATTAGAGTTATTCTCACCATGAGGGACTCACCAAATTTTGGATCAACATTGTTTGATGAAGAATGCACACTTTCGTTGTCCTCTCCTTGTACAAACTGATTTCTTTTTTCTCCTCCAAATGAAGTAGTGGACTGATTTTCAGTGAATTTCCATGCTTGATGGCTTGCAATTTTTTTGTATGCATAACATTTCCCTATGAATCCACTTGAACCTCCTATTTGGCTTCTAAATATACCCCTTGAATATGATCTACCTCCTCTAAATCCACCTCTTGAATCTGCAACTTGTTCTTGGGTATTGCTTGTCTCTCCTTGGATCTCATATGACTATCCTGAATCAGTAAATGCCCCTCTTCCTCTAGGATCTTTGCCTCTACCCCTACTTTTATTTTCTTTCCTTCTCCTCAATTTATCTTCAACCTTGATGGCCAATTGATAACACTCCTCTACCATTCTTGGATTTTTTAGGCTTAGTTCAACTTGAATGTTGTATCTCAACCCATTGAGGTATCTTTCCACTTTTTCCTCATCATATTCTACATTACCTACCCTTATGCTCAATTTGTAGAACTCCTCTATATAGGTTTTCACATCCATCTCCCTTTTCTTGAGATTTTGAAGCCTCTTAAACAACTTAATGGCGTAGTCATCGGGAAGGAATTTTCCCTTGAGTTTAGCAATCATCCTATCAGAAGAGGTGATGTTAGAATTCCCCTAATTTCTCCTTTCACTTTGTAAATAATCCCACCAAATCCAGGTGTGGCCCTTCAACTTTGTCTTGTCTAGCTTCACCCTTTGATCTTTTGGCTCATCTTCATAGTCAAAGTAGTTATCCAATGCTCCTATCCAATCTAGGAGTTCTTCACTATCCATATTTCCTCCATACATGGCTAAATCCATCTTGATCTTATGATTGTCTCCCTTGACTATGTTCAAAATATTTTCCATCCGCAAGTCATCAGGATCCATCTCTTCCTTAGACCCTTGGGAACTTTCCTCTTCCCCTTCTTCTTGGTCACTCAAGTCTCGTATGACCATTCCTCTTTTCTGACTTGTTTCCAAGATAGCAAGCATCTTATTCAATTCTCTCATATCTCTAGCATATTTTTCTTTCAACTCATTCACTTCTTTGGCAATGATGGTATTCCCTTTTGGAGGCATCTTGTTCCTTCTTCACTTCAACCTTTTCCCTCTTTAGATCAAACCTATGCTCTAATACCAATTTTATGTAGAGTAGGGGAAAAATTCACATAATTTTTGCATGATTGATACCATATTTCATAGCAAATGGATTCATTCATCTCAAAGAAAATCTTGTAGTTTCATCATCATGGTTAGCCTTAGGTGCATACTAAGCCCCAACCCCATATGATTCATCAACACTCCAAACACTCCATCCAACACCAAGAGGACCCTACATAATTTAAAAAAACAAGTACAATGCAATTAAGCTTCCCAAGAAATTGGGAACTTCTAACTTCAATGCTTTTTTAACTAGACTACCCCTAGACCTAGTAGCCATCCAAACTAGCCTTTTCTACCCTAAATTGTGGATCAGATATTGTATTCTAAACATAAAAACATATTTGAGTACCCATTTGACCATCCTTCAACATATCAAGAATTTGGGTATAGTTATTCTAGAACATAGGGCTCATATTTTGACTGTCCCACCTTGAACTAGGCCTAAAAGGCTAATTTAAGCTTGTTTTCACTAGGGATTTCACACAAGAAGATCTCTAGAAGGTTTCCATTCACTCTCTCACTCTATTAGGATCCTCACACAGCCAATAAAATATTCAAATTTCCAACCATGCATTACTCAATGCTTCCAATTCAATTTGTTACTTCTTTCATGGTTTATTGTATAATACATGAAGATATTAGATCTTCAATCCATCCTAGCACGTGTTATCCTCCTTCTCTTCTCCTACAACTTTAATAAATAAAAACCTAACCTAATTTAACCCATTCCACCAAGTTTGATCATTTTTCATTGATGGAATGGGGAGAAAACCATTTTATTCACTCGAGGCTCACCCTACCTAGGGTTTTAGGTGGTTTGTGGTAAAAATGCTCTAACTTGCTTCAAACACAATGAAATTAGATTCTACAAAAAGGATAATTTAGAAGATTCACTGCTCTAAAAATTCAAAAAAAATTCAAGCCATGGAAAGTCTATACACGTTTGTACTTTTCACTAGTCCAACAAGGAAATGTTGCAAAACACAGAAAACAGAGATTTCTATTACTTCTTCTTCAAAGAAACTTCAACAACATCCCAACAAAACTTTTCTTCAACCCTTAAAATTTTTTCCAACCTTTTTCCAATAGAATCCCAATGGTTCATAACTACATTTTAATTTCCAAACATTCATATTCCTATTTGACAACAAAATGCAAAAGTTGCTCTATGCAACATGACAACATTTGACATATTTTGAACCAAGGCCCCTAATGACTCAAAAATAACTCAAACACCTATGAAATGGTCTTATAAGACCTTATTACATGCAATTGACTTAATCAAAAAAAAAATTCAACATTTGACCCCTCTCGTGGCATGAAAAGGAATGGTGCCCCTACACCATACTCTGAGGGAAGAAAAGATTCAAGCTCAACTTGAATAGAAGGTAGCAATGTGAGAACCAGGCCTGAAATATGTTGTCTGATAGCTTTAAATCCTTGCACTTTGTGCTCTTTTGAATAGTTCTATAATTGCTTCATCTTCACTTTAGGTTTCTTAAGAAACCTGGCAAAGATAGTTGAACTTGTCAATATAAGCATGTCCTCCATTCGCATCTCTACCTTGTAACTGATCATTGTGTCCGTGATGGATGTCATGTATGCCAATAATGCCTTGCCCTCCTTCAATGGCTTGTTTCATTTTAACATTAGGTTTCTAACCTCTCAAGTCTGCAATCTCATCAAAATAACTCTATCTTCTCTCTTCAACATTATATTCATTAACATCTGCAACTCTCTTTTATTGCTCCACTTGTAGTGGATTCTTCTCTAACTATCCATCTTCCATCTGAAACTCAGCTGGCTCATTGTGCTGCTCCATAATTTTTTTTCCCCTCAAAAATTTCTTGCTCAACCCTATAATCTATTTCACAACAATCCTCTTGCCTGTCACATCCAAATTCCTTGGATTTGCAACCTTCCAAACAAGTGCATAATTTGTGTTGACACCACCTCTTTCTTTAGACACATTACATTATGTAATTTGTTTGTCATAGGCTATTGTATATAATAGATCAGCCCTAGTACAAAATCCATATGATGACTAACATATCTCCTTGGAAGCAAAAAATCAAAAAATTCATTCACCACTATGTACACATGATCCTTCAATACATCTTGAACTTCCCAAGGAAACTCTTCAATCCTTGTTGATTTTAGAATACTCCTAGGCTTATTCACCATTATATTATATATCTCTTCTTCTTTCATTGGTTGTGAAAACTCCTTTATGGCCATTGTCATCACTCTAGACTCCACTTGTGGGTGGGTGTCATCTTGCAATGGTATGAGGTTGTAGGAAACTCCATCTTTTCCTATAATATATGTGTTTTTTTTTTCAACATATTTAGCACTCCTATCATTCTACCAAGGCCTCCCCAAAAAATATGGCAAACATCCATTGGTATTATGTCACATAAAACTCTATCCTTATATCCCGCTATATGAAAATCAAACCAACTTTTCTCATTTACCACTACTTGTTGCCCTTTGTTAAGCCAAGAAACTATATATGGTGTGGTATGAGGGATTATTTTAAACTTAAGATTTTCAACCATCTCAACGAAAACCAAATTATCAGTGCTACCTGAATCAATTAAAAATTTGCAACATTTACCTAAGCACTTACATGTGGTTCTAAAAAGAGACTTCCTCTGTGGTGGCTCTTTCTCCATTGGTACTTTGATTATAGTTCTTCTCACCATAAGGGACTCACCAACTTTTGGATCAACATTGCTTGATGAAGAATGCACACTTTCATTTTCCTTTGCTTGTACAAACTGATTTATTCTTTCTCCTCCAAATGAAGTAGTGGATTGATTTTTAGTGCATTGCCATTCTTGATGGCCTATAAATTTGTTGCATGCATCAAATTTCCTTGTAAATCCACTTGAACCTCCTCTTTGGCTTCCAAATCTACCCCTTGAATTTGATCTACCTCCTCTAAATCCACCTCTTGAATTTGCAACTTGTTCTTGGGTATTGCTTGTCTCTCCTTGGCTCTCATATGACTGTCCTGAATCAAAAAATGCCCCTCTTCCTCTAGGATTTCTGCGTCTACCCCCTCTTTGATTTTCTTGCCTTCTCCTCAATTTACCTTCAGCCTTGATTGCCAATTGACAACACTCCTCTACTATTCTTGGATTTTTTAGGCTTAATTCCTTTTGAATGTTGTATCTCAACCCATTGAGGTATCTTGGCACTTTTTCCTCATCATTTTGAACATGACCTACCCTTATGCTGAATTTTAGAATTCCTCTATATAGGTTTGCACATTCATCTCCCTTTTTTTGAGATTTTGAAGCCTCTTAAACAATTGAATGGTGCTGGGAAGGAATTTTCCCCTAAGTTTAGCAACCATCCTATCCCAAGAGGTGATTTTTGACTTCCCCTTCTTTCTCATTTCACTTTGGACATAATCCCACCAAATCAAGGCATGGACCTTCAACTTTGTCTTCATCAACTTCACGCTTTGATCTTCTCACACATCTTCATAGTCAAATTAGTTATCCAATGCTCCTATCCAATCTAGGAGTTATTTACTATCCATATTTCCTCCATACATGGTTAAATCCATCTTGATTTATGACTATCTCCCTTGAATTATTTCAAAACCTTTTCCATCCTCAAGTCATCAGGATCCATCTCTTCCTCAGATTCTTAGGAACTTTCCCCTTCCCCTTCTTCTTGATCACTCAAGTCTCTTGTGACAATTCCTCTTTTCTAAGTTTTTTTTAGGATAGAAAGCCTCTCCTGTAATTCTCTCATCTCTTTGGCATGTTTTTCTTTCAACTCATTCACTTGTCTGGAAATGATGGTATTCCCTTTTGGAGGCATATTGTTCCTTCCTCACTTCAACCTTTTCCCTCTTCAGATCAAACCTATGCTCTAATACCAATTTGATGTAGAGTAGGGGTAAAATTCACATAATTTTTGCATGATTGATACCATATTTGACAACAAATGGATTCATTCATCTCAAAGAAAATCTTGTAGTTTCATGATCATGGTCACCCTTAGGTGCATACTAAGCCCCAATCCCATATGAGTGATCAATACTCCAAGCAGTCTATCCAACACCAAGATGACCCTACATAGGATGAAAACAATAAGTAAAATGCAATTAAGCTTCCCAAGAAATTGGGAACTTCTAACTTCAATGCTTTCTTTACTAGACTACCCCTAGACCTAGTAGCCCTCCAAAGTGGCCTTTTCTATCCTAACGTTTAAAGAATATCTTGTATGAAAAACCTAAAGACAAATTTGAGTACCCATTTGGCCATCATTCAACATATCAAGAATTGGGGTATAGTTGTTTTATAACATAGTGCTCATATTTTGATTGTCCCACCTTGAACTAGGCCTAAAAGGCCAATTTAAGCTTGTTTTCACGAGGGCTTTCACAAAAGAAGATCTCTAGAAGGTTTCCAAACACTCTCTCACTTTATTAGGATCCTCACATAGACAATAACCCATTCCACTTGCTAACCATGCATTACTCAATTCTTCCAATTCAATTTGCAACTTCTTTCTGGTTTCTTGTCTAATACATGAAGACATTATATCTTCAATCCACCCTAGCACATGCTAACATTTTTTTTTTCTCCCACAACTTTAAGAAAATAAAAAATAACCTACTACAACCCATTCCACCAAGTTGGAGCATTTTTCATCGATGGAATGGGGAGAAAACCATTTTATTCAGTTAGGGCTCACCCTACGTAAGGTTTCAGGTGATTTGTGGTAAAAATTATCTAACTTGATTCAAACATAATGAAATTAGATGTTACAAAAAGGAGAATTTAGAAGATTAAATGATCTATAGATTTAGACATGTCTGTACTATTCACCAATCCAGCAAGGAAATGTTGCAAAATAGAGAAAACAAATATTTCTATTACTTCTTCAAAGAAAGTTCAACAACAACCCAACAAAACTTGTCTTCGACCCTTACAAAATTTTCCAACCTTTTTCCAATAGAATCATAATGGTTCATAACTAAATTTCAACTTCCAAATGTTCATATTCCCATTTGACAACAAAATGTAAAAGTTTCTTTGTGCAACATGACAACATTTGACATATTTTGCAACAAGACCCCTAATGACTCAAAACCAACTCAAACACTTATGAAATGGTCTTATAAGACATTATTACATGCAATTGACTTAATAAAAAAAACAATTTCAACATTTGACCCCTCTTGGGGTATGAAAAACTATGGTGCCCCTATGCCAAGTTAGGAGGCTTCAAGTCAGCTGGCATGGTACTCAGACTTGGCTCAATTATTTCACAAAAAAAATCAATACATACTGATTCATTAGGTCTATTTAATACTATCATAGAAAATAGAAATTTCATCAACCTATCATGAAAATCATAGGAGGATTCACCCTCAAATATTCTTATATCATATAATGCATCAATAGGTGACATGGATTCAACTTTTCTTTTAAACTACACTTCAAATCCTTCTTGGATATGTAGGTATCTATTCTCAAACAAGCACAAATTGTCATTTGATATTCCTTCAAGTTGATCAATGAAAAGAATTCTTAGCTCATGTCATGAACATATGGAATGCATTGGTAAACTAGAAAAGAAATATTTAGCAACATTTTCAAAATTTCTCACAAAAAGTCTCATAATAACATCCTCTTCTTCTACTTGATAGTCTTCCATCAAATTAATGAGATTATGTAAATGTTAAGATGTTGATTCTTCGAGATCTCATCTAAACTTAGGTAAGTATTCATTAATTTTTCTTGGGATAGAGTGTGGATAACCTTGGATTAGAGTGTGGATAACCTTGGATTTTATTGAAATCCAAAGGGTTATACCTTTCGTTAGAGAACAGATTTCTTTGAGGATATGATTGTGTTTTAGGAATGACATTATAGCTTGTAGAGGGAGAACCAGATTAGTTACACATATTTGCAAATGAAAATTCATTCCCTCTACAACTATTTACCTCTCAACATCCTTTTGTCCCTTTATTGTAGTTCTTATTTTCACTTAATAGGGAACCAATTCTATCTTTTAGACTTTTCAAACATGGTTTTCAGATCTAAAACTCTCTTCACATCTTCATTAGGTTCTTTGGATAGAGTCACCACCTCTCTTCATAGAGGACTGAAATTCAAGCAGTATGAAGTTCTGTCAAAGATTAATTTTATTCAGGGTCTTCTCCAACAACAAAGAGACACCTAAATTCTTTCAAATTTGTTGCAACATAACCCCTTCTAGGTCTAAAACTTAAATATTTGAACCAGATGTTCAGACTCATCAAATTCTTTGACTCTTTCCTCATACATCTTTCACAGTCCGTAGCAGGGTCACCAATCTATTTGTGTTTTTTAAATACCAAACTGATCTCTCAAATAACCTATGAAATTTCCATCTTCCAATGGTTATCGATTTGGAGGGATTGACCAATGAATGAGTGAAAGCTATAATAACTTTCCTCCAACACTTTGGACTCTGCAAAACTTGGTAGGTGATCCCTACAATGTATCTTTAGATCCTCTTTTTCTAATTATCTCACACATTGTAAATAACAAATTCATTCCCCTTATCACCACTTGATAGATAATCATTTTAAAGACTTGTAAGATTTTTAAAGTATTTAACATTCAAAGCAAGATAATGAATATTTCAACATGAACTTCATGAAATAAAACCTTAACTAAAATGGAAATTCAATAATTGTTTGTTTGAAGGAAAGAAGGATACAGGGAAATGTAAATTCAAACATAAAGCATAGATCAGTGCCCTATCCTAGGGTATGGAGTATAACTTAAGAGATATCAATGTGTAGAAAATTTTTAATCCTAACATCAGGAGCTAATACAACAATTCCTTAAAATATTGTACTCAAATATCCTTAACCAAAACTACTTATTAGATCCCTGCATTCAAATTACACAAACCTATGACTTCATCAAAGTGATTTAACTAATTCTTTGAATTAGAATAGAGATAAAATCATACATTAATTGGAACACAATAAAGATCAATTGAAATATATTTGATTATTTTTCATTCATGATTTATACAATGAATACATGAGGAGAGAATTGGCTCAAAATAATGTCATTATTTTATTCAAAAGTGTTGGAACTATATATAATATTAAATTTGTAGAAAGAATAAATCAACATCCTAAAACATGACTCAACTTCTATTTCTGTGTCTTTTACAATTTACAAAATTCTTCTTTGGAAATGAATCAACCTCCCTTGTTACAAAGAACAACTTCTAACTTAAGATAAAGGAGAATAAAATAGAAAATCCTTAAAATCAATCTACCATTGACACATGGCACACTAAACTCCCTTTGATTTGCAATTGACTTGCATTTAGAAGATGCCTCTTCATACTTAATTTTCCCTCCTTCTTTGCACCTAAAATTTGTGCATTCTTTTCAACTTGCAAATCTTGTGTAACCCTTTTACCTACTTGTAAAAACATGTTTACTAGCTATTTCTACTTTGCAGTCAAAAAATATCACCCTTGAGTAAAAACCCACATACCCATCTACCCCTTTTTGATTTGTAGGTAAATGTTTTTACCCATATGATGTTAAATTCATTACTAATACTTAAAACATGATTTGAATCATGCATTGTAACCATATGGAGCCTTCATTTCATTTTTCACTTGGTATGACATTTTGTGAGAGCTTTCAAAAACCATTTCAAGAATAAAAAAAATTTCACCCAATCATTATAACAACAATAGGAAACAAATGGGAGGTAATAAAAGTACATTGCAACTCAAAAATAGCTCCAAAATTGGCCACAAGAAGTTGCAGGTCGTGATTATTGCATCTGGGACATTTTTGAGCTTGCTGACAGCTAGAAAATGCATAAAACATTACTAAAATTTCTACCCAAGCACGTGAAATGGTTCATGCATCCTTTTTCAAGTAAAAAAAAACATTTTCCAAGCTCTATACACCCCCAAAAATCCCTTCAATACATCTACATTCCCAGTACACTACTTCTCCAAACCCCCGCAAGGCTTCATTGTAGCAACAATTCCTTATGCTAGATAGAGTGAAAACCATATGAGAATAAAAGAATAAATGTTCTATTGTTTTAAACAAATATTTTCCAACATAAAAATCCTTCATTTCATTCTCCCCGCACCCCACAAATCTTCATTGGCGGCAACATTTGATGTAGTGGGTTGGCGGGGAAAGAAGAAAACTTTATAATATTTGCAAATTTTGCAATGTATTAAGTATTATATTTTCCCTCTCCAAATGAGATGTGCACTTCCCTAGGATTTACTTGAATGAAGATTCAAAATTTTGTGTGAAATCCATTGACCAATAGGAAGAGAGAATTAAATCTTTCTTTTGACATAAACATTTGAAAATGTATTTCAAATTTTCCCTAAATGCCTTTTAGCATTTGCATAGTATTTAAAATATTTAGAACATTTAAATATTAGCATTTGAAACATTAGGAAAAATGCAAATTTTAATTTCGCTTACCAATCAAATGATGAAAATTCATTGCACACAAACAAAGACCCTTGGAGCCAAGATTTTTTGTTAGCAACCATAATTAATTAAATAAAACATGAGTTTTAAATCAAATTTTTTCTAGCAACCCAAATTTTGGTACCTCCTTTGCAAATGGGCTTGCCAGAAGTGTTTGATGCATTAGATAGGCATTAAAATAATGCATCATCTAGCATCTATTTTTTATGAAACTCGAATTGGAGATGTTTTAGGTCAAAATGAAAAATGGGTTGCCTTCAGAATTTTGAAATTTGCAACTTTTCATAACACCAAATTTAGCTCGATTATAGTAAAAAAAACATTAAATAGCCCATTAGACCTCATCTTAGAAGCATGAAACTGAACACACACACTACCATATTTGCTAAGAAACTTTCTACCATGTACGGATTTTCAAGATGACCTCTAGTTACAAAATTTTAATCAATAAAGATGGGTTCTCGAGTAGATTTTTCAAGAAGTAGACCTACCTCTGTCGTCAAACTGAAAGGGCATAGGCACTTCAAATTTTCAAAATTTGAAGGTGCCATTAGAATCATTGACCCTATACACTCCTAAATGATATACCCTAATCCCAATAAACTATATCATATACCCTATACTCTAAACCCTACACTCACCCCTAGGTCATAAAATCTATACACTCTAGACCCTAAACATTATACCTTCAACCCTCAAGGTTCCCAAACCCTCAAACATAAACCTTATAACTCAATCCTATAATGTCAACATTAAATAATATACTCAACCCTATACCCTTTACTCTCAACCCTAAAACCTATACCCTCAACCCTAAACCCTGAACCCTATCCCTCTACCCTAGGCATTAAAGCCTATAGGCTAAACACTCAACCCTATACCATATACCCTCTTGACCCTAAACCCTATCCCTCAACCTTCAATCCTAAGGGACCTATATAATAAAATCTCAATCATATATAGTCAACCCTATACCCTATACCCTCAACCATCAACCCTCAACCCTCAACCCTAAACCCTATCCCTCAACTCTAGGCCCTAAATCCTATTGGATGAACCCTCAACCCTATACACTCCTAAATGATATACCTTAAACCCCGTATAGTATATCATATACACTATACTCTAAACCCTACTCTCAGCCCTAGGTCATAGAACCTATACACTCTAGACCTTAAACCTTATACCTTCAACCCTCAAGGTTTCAATACCCTCAAACCTACACATTATAAGGTAATCTTATACTCTCAACCCTAAACCATATACTCAACCTTATAACCTATACCCTCAACCCTCAACCATAAACCCTAAATATTATCCCTCAACACTAGGTCTTAAAGCCTATAGGCTAAACCCTCAACCTTATACAATATATACTCTTGATCCTAAACCCTATCCCTCAAACTTAGACCCTAATTCCTATATAATAAACCCTCAAGAATATACAATCAACCCTATACCCTATACCCTCAACCCTAAACACTAAACTCTATCCCTCAACCCTAAGCCCTAAAACCTATTGGATGAACCCTCAACCCTATACACTCCTAAATGATATACACTAAACCCTATACACTAAATAATATAACCTATACTTTAAACCCCACACTCAGCCCTAGGTCATAAAACCTATACACTCTAGACCCTAAACCTTATACCTTTAACCCTCAAGGCTCCTACACCATCAAACTTAAACCTTATAACTCAATCATATAATCTCAAGCCTAAACCATATACTCAACCCTATACCCTCAACCCTAAACCCCATCCCTCAACCATAGGAATTCAAGCTTATAGGTCAAGAACCCTCAACCTTATACCATATACCCTCTTGACTCTAAATATTATCCCTCAATCTTAGACCCTAAGGCCTATATAATAAACCCTCAACCATATAAATTCAACCTTATACCCTATACCCTCAACCCTATCCATGTTGCAAGTATGAAGGTGTTGTCATTGATGTCAGTAGGGTGTCTACTACTTGGTGTTTCCATTGATTTCAACTATGTGTTAAGGAAGTTGTTGCATGATGAAGTTGTCGGGGATATTGATAAAATTGTGAAAAAAAGGAAAACAGGTTGTTGCAGGTTGTGCATGTGTAGTTGAGATATATTGAGGAAGTGTTGTGAGTACATGGAGTAATATTTATGTTGTACTATTTGGAGATGAGTTGGAATAATGTAATTAGATGAGATGGTGTCTCTGGTACTTGGTTTCTGAGTGCTTTTGATAAAATTTGATAAACAAAGTAAACAGTGTGTGCAAGTGTTCAAAATGTGCTATAGTATTGTTCTCTGTGTTTCTTCTAAATTGGTGCTATGTTTGTGTGGATCTAATATGTTGTTCAAGGTTGTTAGAGGTTTCTATATTCAAAATTTGGGTTTCTAGATCATTGTGAAGAGTGAGATATTTTCATGATTATGTGAACTAGTTTTTCAATGATGTTTTTTGTGGCTTGGGAGAAATGTACTTGCCCTGCATTTCTTCACTATTTGGCTTCACTTTGTGCAGATTTGGGAAGTTTCTTATAATATTTTTATCTTTATGCATTCAAGGTTTTACTTGATTTGGTACAGTACAAAGTGAGTTTCATTTGTTAGTGTGTGAATAAGGTTTATCAGTTGTTCTGAGTTGAAGTATATGTATGATGCAAGTTTGGATAAAGTTTTTGATGAATATTAGGTATTTCAAGGATTATTATAGATTGTGTTCAAGTGAATTTTTCTTTCCAAAACTTACGAATTAATTTTAGGAAGCATGTACTTAATTTTTTATGGTGTTTAGCATGGGTATTGACCGACCTTGTGTTAACACTACATGCAAGGTTTGTAAAAGTGTGTTGAAATGTGTTGGGATATATTTGGGTCCTAATTAAGGATTTATATGGGTCACCTTTATTCCTATCCACCATGGGAATATTTAGGTGCCGACCTAATTTGAATTTGTATGTATAATAGATAGTTGCCAACTTTGGAGAAGGTGTTTTAGGTTGAGGTTGACATAAATAAGTGTGGTATTTTTGAGAGATGCAAGAGATAATCAAAATAGAGACAAAATAGATGCGAGATCTATGTGAGTGATGTGTGTGATATAAATTTGAGAAGAGTAGTGTGAAATTCAAAGCGTTTGATTCCTAAAGGCAGTGAGCTGAAGGTTTCTACAATTATTCATACAATATTATGAAACTATGAGAGAAATTGTGGTGGATTCCTTGTTGCATTGAGAAGTATTCTCTATGTAACATTTCTCTTCTATCTTCTTGTATTCTTTATACTACTAAAATCTATGAGTCTGAAGACTACTAAAGATGTTTGGGATAAGCTAGAAATCATTTATGAAGGAGGTCCAAAGGTCAAACAAGAATAGTTGCAAAATCTAAAGGAATAGTTTGAAATGATGTGAATGTCTGAGGATGAAACAATTAAAGTCTACATAAAAAGAGTTGATGAGCTGGTAAGTGCTATGAGAGGTCTTGGTGCAATAGTTAAAGAATATAAAGTAGTAAAGGAAGTTATCAAATATCTTCCTGATTGTTACAGTGAAAATGTATATGCTATTGAGGAAATTGCAGATTTTGAAAATTATTCTAGAGATCAGTTGATTTGTACACTAACTGTATTTGACATGAGAAAACTTAGTTTGAAGAATGGTACAAAAGTAGAGAACTCTTTCAAGGATAGTAAATCAAAGAGGGTTGAAGATTCAGATGGAGAAGATCTCGACGATGTGGAAGCTAACTTTGTAAGAAAAATGGATAAGGGCACTGGTAAGTATAAAGGTAAACTACCTTTCAATTTGTTTAGTTGTGGTGATATAGGTCATTATGCTTCAAGATGTCCAAAAAGAGCTATAAACAATAAGAATAAGGAGAACAAAGGAAATATGATTAAAATAGATTACTATGTTAGAGAAGATGTTGGTATTTTTGATGATGAATCTGAATATGGAGATTTTGATGATAATGAATCCTTTGTTTTGGCTATAAAAGAAGAATTGGGTTATGCTAACCCTCAAAGTTGTGTGAAGCAAAGTGTTCTGAAGATGAAAGATAAGGTTGAAGGTACTTTGGTATCTTCTTTTCATGCTAAAGAGGATAAGAATTATAGGGCTGTTGATAGTGGCTATTCTAATCACATGACCAAAGACAAAAGTAAGTTTGTTAAACTTGAAAAGTATGATGGAGGATTAGTTAAATTTGGAGATGATTCAGGAGCTAAGACTTGTGGAATAGGTTCAATTAGTTTTGATGGAAAGCATAAAAATAACAATGGTTACTATGTTAAGGGCTTAAGGCATAATCTTCTGAGTGTTGGAAAAATTTGTAGCAAAGGATATAATCTAGTTTTTAAGGGTGAAACATGTGAGATCATAAAAGGGTTCAAAATTGTGATTGTTCCTTGTAAGAGAATAGATGGAAACATTTATCAACTTAAGGGTGTTGATGGTCATTTATTTGTGTATCTAATTAGTGACAGTTGGTTATGGCACCAAAGGATGTGTCACATGAATTTTGATAATTTGGAAAGAATTAGTTCAGTTCATGTAGTCAGAGATTTATCAAGAATAACAAAGCCTGTCAATGCTA
This sequence comes from Sequoiadendron giganteum, assembly GCA_007115665.2. Lineage (NCBI taxonomy): Eukaryota > Viridiplantae > Streptophyta > Pinopsida > Cupressales > Cupressaceae > Sequoiadendron > Sequoiadendron giganteum. The sequence continues at coordinate 442,276,011 of CM021103.1, read as the reverse complement.
TTTGTGAGAGTTGTCAATTTGGAAAAAAAATGAGTATTTTCAAAGGAAATGAACAATTTGCTACCAAATTACTAGAATTAATACATATAGATATTTTTGGTCATACAAGTGTGAGAAGTCTACAAGGTGACATGTATTTTATGCTTTTGATTGATGATTACTCTAGAATGGCATGGGTTATTCTAGAATGGAGTGGAATGACATGGGTTACTTAGTGAATATGATGCATTAGATAAATTCAAAATATTTAAAGCTATGGTTGAAAATGAAATGGATTTGAAAATAAAATGTTTGAGGTTTGATAGAGGTGGAGAATTCACCTCCAATGAGTTTAACATGTTTTGTGAAGTTCAATGAATAAAGGCACACTTGCCTGCCCCTAGAAATCCTCAGCATAATGGAGTTGTTGAAAGGAAAAATACATGACTATTCAAGAAGTTTCTAGGACTATGATGAAAGAGGAAAATCTACTGATACTATTTTTTGCATACTTAATATAGTTCAAGAAAAAAGTACCAACACAAAGACTCCCTATGAGCTATGGTATGGAAGGATTTCTACTATGTAGTACTTTAGAGTATTTGGAAGCAAATGTTATATCAAGAGAGATGAAAAAAAAAATAGGAAATTTTGATGCAAGATTTGATGAAGCTATCTTCCTTGGATATTCTACTAGAAGGAAATACTACATATGTTACAAGAAAAGGTTGAGAAAGATAGTTGAAAGTACAAATGTGAGGGTTGATGAAAATTTGTAGAATTCAATTGCAGTAGATGGGTATGTATCAGATGAACCTGATTGCAAAGAAGTAGAATAATAAAAATCTAATGGAAAAGAAGCTTATAATGAAGAGGAAGAAGCTCTGGAGAAGACCCGTAAGACCCCTAAGTATGTACAAAAGAATCATTCTGAAGATTAGGTCATTGGAGATAAGAGGAAGGAGTATTGACAAGAAGGAGAGTTCTTGAAGATTAGGTCAATTTGTGTTTACTTTCTAAAGTTGAACCTAAAATAGTGAGTGAAGCATGCAAAGATGAACATTGGATGAAAGAAATGGAAGAAGAACTCATGCAGATTGAAAAAGAATCAAACTTAGGAATTGGTTCCTAGACCAACAAACAAGAAAATAATTGGAACTAAGTGGGTATTCAAAAACAAGATGAATGAGAATGGAGAAGTGGTTAAGAAATTTAGAAAGACTTGTGTGTAAGGGTTACTCACAAGTGGAAGGAATAGATTTTGAGGAGACATTTTCTCTTGTGGCTAGGATGGAATCTATCAAAATATTTTTAACATTTACATGACATAAGGACTTTAAAGTTTATCAGATGGATGTGAAGTCTGCTTTTTTGAATGGTGAATTGGAAGAAGAGGTTTACATGGAACAATCAGAAGGATTTCAGTTGTCAGATCAACCAAATATGGTCTATAGATTAAAGAAGGCATTATATGGATTGAAGAAAGATCCCAGAGCTTGGTATGCAAGATTGGACATATATTTTATACAACAAGGATTTAATAAAGGGGTCAGTGCAAGATCATGGGGGTCCAAACTAGGCCTCTAAGTGGCGATGAAAATTCAGAAAATTAGAGTTAGGCAACTTGAAATAAAAATTTGAATAGGTTATTAACATAATTTCAAAAATATGTAACAAAAAAAGTTGTAGAAAATTGAATTTAGTTTATAGGCTAATAGTCCTTTTTTGGAAAAAAGGTAAATCTGTTTTATGAAAATTTCAAATTTCAATGCAGTGGTACTAAATTTTTCAAGAAAAAGATAAGAAGAAGGTGTATATCTAACCACCTTAAGTACAAGAAAAAATAAATATATTTTTTTGAATCTTTCAATATAAGAAGAGGACACATGCCCTGATGTGCCGATTTTTTTTGTAATTTTTTCCATGTAAATAATTAGCTATGATTTTTTTATTATAACTTTTCAAAATTATTAAAGCGTATGTGTTTGACCACCATAACTTGGTCAAATTTATGAAATTCATTTTTTTAATCCTATAGTATATAAAGCATAGAATGTGGTGCATCTTGTACGTTCAAAAAATGTTAATTAGTTTGAAAGTTATAGAAGTTTTTCAATGATCCTATCAATCAAGACTTTAGTTGTAATATATGTAGCAAATGAATAATAATTATTTATTATATTCAAAATAAGGCATAACTTATATTGGTGGAAAGTTGACAATTTTTTCTATAAACCCTTTTCATTTCATGAAATTTACATTAAAAAAGTTGTCAACCACAAGGGCAAACTTCAAAAAACTAAGCAAATTTTAAAAACACATTTTCTAGTATGACTTTCCAAGTTAGGAAATCTCAAACCAAATCTTGAGCCAAATCTCGAGCCTATAGATTATGTCATAAAAAATAAAGATCCGTTAATTGTATTATTGATAATACATATATATATAATATGTATTATGTATTATGTATTTATAACATATATTTATAGTATATAATATTATCTATTATATATAATATTTAATATATTATGTATTATATTATACATTATATTAATATTATGTAATATATATTATATAATATATTTAATAAAAGGTATGTATTATACACTACATAGTATATATTATATATTTATTGGTGTGTATACAGTTCACAAGAGAGAGAGAGAGAGAGAGCGAGTGGGAGGGACTTGAGAGAGAGGGAGAGAGAGAGAGAGAGAGAGAGAGAGGGAGAGAGGGAAGGAGAGGGATAGTTGAGAGAGAAGTGGGGGAGAGGGTGGGGGAGAGAGAGAAAGAGAGAAATTGAGAGGGAAGAGTTAGAGGGAGAGAGTGGGAGGCAGAGAGAGAGAGCTAAAATCTGAGAGGAGAGAGAGAGAGACTTGAGGGGAGAGAGGGAGAGAGTGAGAGAGGAAGCTTAGAGAGACTTGAGAGAGAGAATTGAGAGTGAGAGGGAGAGAGAGAGAGTCGAGATGGAGAGAGGGAGGGAGAGAGAGAGAGGAAGAGAGAGAGAGAGGGAGGGAGGGAGGGAGAGGGAGGGAGAGAGAGAGTTTTCCCATGTTGGGATCCTCTAGAATAAGAAGTGATGCAACCATAAAAAAAAACTATTACAAATCAATTCAATATTCATGCCATTAAAAACTTCAATATTAATAACACGTCATTAGATCCTTCATGTAAAAGGTATAAAATCACCATGAATAAGAATCATTATCTTTCAAGAATGATAGATAAACAAGAACATTATGTACACCATAGGGGTTTGATGCAACCTTCAAACAAAATACTTACAAGACAACAAGATACATGTTCATTAGATTGTTCATATGAAATCTATACAATAATCATGATCAACAAATAAGACATCACTCAACCATGATTCATGAATATACACTATATATGCACGCTATATATGAACAAACACTAAATTAATAGATTATTTAATATTTATTACTAAATTTTTGTCTCATCATTATATTATTATATTCATAAATTCAACACTAAAAATATCCATCCAACAAAATTCTTTATAAAAATATGCATCTAAGGTCAAATTCTTTATAAAAATAAGATCATTTTCTTAATAAAGTTTTGTGGCTCTCTCTTGCATCTCTTCATTTCTTTGTGTTTTCCTTTTTAGAATGGGACTATCTCCTTTCCTCTAGCCATCATTAATACTCATCCAAGTCCACTTCCATGGACCTAATCACATCAACAACATTTTGCATATTTGATGCAAAACACCTCAATAATGGGTGAACACATTCTTCATTTTGAATAGTGTTAACTTGATCCTGAATGGTTCTAACATTCACATGATTTTTTTCTCAAAAATGAGCACCATCGGATGCAAGTGGTGGAGGTGGGGGGTTACGAGGTGGAGTGGGTGGAGCTGGAGGGAATGGATCCATGATTTAGATATAAGTGAACTTGCATTAATTTGTAATTTCAAAACATGTAAGATACATGTTTAAAAATCCCCTTAAACCATTCAATATAAATGACTTAATTGAATACAAATGAAAAAATGTGTAAAGCTCATTTATGTCTAAGGAATGTAAATGAAATTTTTTTTTGTTAAAGTGATGTGAAATCTCATTTAGAAATACAATAAATTTTTACCTCACTGTAATGTGGAAATGTTAAGCTCCAAATTGATTCAACAAAGGTGGAAGTGTCAAGATCCAAATTTCCAATACTTAGTGAATCTGTATACATAGTTAGTAATGGTTAAACAAAAATTGTCCCAACAACCATAGGGAAATGGGCTAAGTTAATGGCTAATAATCAATGGGTTGTGTAGGAGGCTATCATATAGTGTGATACAATATGATAACCTCCCACATAGCCCATCGATTATTACCCATTAACTTCACCCATTTCCCTATGTCTAATAGGACAAGTCTTGTTTGGTCAGTACTAACAATGGATCTAAATTCACTAAGTATTGGAAATTTAGAGCACTTCCAACAAGGGTCATTTCTATTTTGAGAGCTAAGGAGAGTCAAAAGAATTAAAAAATTAAAAAATAAAATTGTTTAGCAAATAAATGCTAACTTAAGAATAAGCAACCAAGCAAGAATTTAAGAAACAAGAGAGTAAGTGATAAAGAAGAAGGAAAAATAGACAATAATGTAAAATAGTTTAAATAAATGCAGAAAGGGGGTAATGAAGGTTCAATTTTTTTGTTTGATGTTTTTTTTGTTTTCCACTAACTAGGGTTTGAATTTTTTTTGTAGGTTTATATAGAAATGAAAAAATTCAACAAAACTACAAAGAATGCAAAAAAAACCTAAATTAATCATTAATTAGCAAAAAAATAGAAAAAAATACAAAAAAAAACCTGGAACACATCGGATTGTTGCGGACGATGGAGGTCGCTACTCAACTTGTAGCATTGTAAAAATGAGGTAGGGTTCGAGTTATAAAGTTCTCATTGAAACGAATATCCATTTACTATATAATAAATTTATTATACATAAATATACTATAATATATTTCATATATACTATATATTATATATAATATATACTATGATATATATGTTGGAAAAACAAGGATATACAACTAAGAGGGGGGGTGAATCAGTTGTTACAAAATTTAAACTTATTCAACCTTTAATCTTAGATCTAATAATTAATAGTGGAAGCATAAATAAAAAACACATAAACACCAAGATTTTATATGTGGAAAAATTGCTAGGGGAAAAACCACGGTGGATGTTAGTCCACAAGATTAAACCATGTTAAAAGTATAATGAAAAATGAATAAGGAATGCACATGCATTCAGGAACACTACTAGAGCTCACCACTCAAAGGGAAGGCTCACTGCCTTACATAAAGTAATCAGATTAAATTCATCTAATGAGGGTGAACTAAGAAATTAGATTCTACAAAATCTTGATGACAGTTCTAGTTAGGCACAAAAACACTTCTTCACACTTCGCTCAATATTCTTCACACTTTGCTCTAAAATAAAATGATCTGATATTTATTCATACATTTTGCATGCATTCATAGAGCACACACCACATATACATCTCAAAATGAAGAAAGAATCACTGTTATATATCAGCTACATGAAATTACATCAACTATGTCGGCCACAAATAAAGAATAAATTACAATTGTTGGCCACATTCATGAACAAATCTCAATGTGTACCAACATAAGTTGGTCACATAGTAATGAATACCTAAATTAACATCCTCAAACATGCCAAACATTAAAATATTAATCCATAAGGATCCGCAACATGCTACCACCATCATATTAGCCAAGAACATGAAAACCTCGAACACACAAAGGAAAATCTTTGATCACAAGTACATTGATCAACATAGACATATCACAATTATAGAGCATGATCTAGAAACATCATTGAACATCACAACAACATACACAACAACTCAATTTACCAAAATTGCATTCTCTTCTTCCAGAAACACCAGCTACAGTAATAAAATAATTGTAGGAACTTAGAAACTCATTACTTTCTCCAATCTTGATGTGTACCAATGAAACTTACGGACAACATACTCGATAGGCTCAGAAAAAAACCCTTTAATGTGCGACCTTTGATTATCAATGTACACAACTTTCCACCATTCAGATCTTCACAGCTTCACAGACTTCCTGCAACATATTTATTCTAATTTTTTCAATATCCTCAACATATACAACCTTCAGAATCATCAATGCTAATAGTGTTGAAATCAATGACAACCACATATTAGAAACACAACCAAAACATCCAACAATCTCCTCCTTTGGCATTGATGGCAACACATGATGTGAAAAATACCATCAACAAAACTATCAACAAAACTAACTCTTCACACAATATTCTTCTCCCCCTTTGTTCTACACTTCTCCCTTTAGATTTTACAAGGTTTTTCACATTAAACTTCTCCCCCTTTGACATCAATGGAAAAGGTAAACAAGATCTGAACAACATATCATCTGAATCATCTGACTACTCCCCCTGAGTAGCAACCACCACAACATCAATCTGAAACAAGATCTAACTGTAAGTGGACAGATTGATGCACAGACTTGCATCTTAGCTCAAATTATGAGGGGGAATCACCCCTAAATTTCCTTTGAGATACTCAAAAGTATCCTTAGGAAATAGTTTAGTAAAGATATCTTCAATTTGTTCCTTAGTGGGCACATATTCCAATTTGACTTCTTTGTCACTCACTTTGTCTCTCAAAAAGTGATACTTGATAGATTTATGTTTTGTCTTTGAATGTATCACTGGATTGTTGGAAATGTTTATGGCACTTGAGTTATCACGAAATATAGCAATAGTCTCATTATACTCAATTCTGATGTCTCCCAACATCTGTTTCATCCTTAATACTTGAGTGCAATTATTTGCAACAATAATATATTCTGCTTCAGTAGTAGATAAGGAAATGGAATTCTAATTTTTACTTAGCCAAGACACCAACTTATTCCCTAGGAAGAATGCACCACCACTTGTACTTTTTCTATCATCTACATCTCCTACCCAATCTACATCTGTAAAGGCATTCAGAGTAAAATCATCATGCTTAGGATACCAAAGACCAAAATCAGTTGTTCCTTTCAAGTATCTAAAAATTCTTTTTATTGTAGTCACATGTGATTCCTTTGGATCAGCTTGATATCTAGCAACCATACACACAACATTCATAATGTTTGGTCTATTCTGAGTCAAATATAGCAATCCAACAATCATTGACCTATACCTAGTTTGATTAGCCTTAGGAGAATCATCATTCTATGTTAATTTGCATCTAATTACCATGGGTGTACCAATTGGTTTTGAATCTTCCATGCCAAACTTTTTCTGTAACTCTTTTACATATTTGGACTGAGATATGATAATTCCATCATCTAACTGAGTTATTTACAATCCTAAAAAAAATGTCAATTATCCTATCATTGACATCTCAAATTAACTTTTTATTTCATCAACAAACTTCATGCATAAGTCATCATCACCTTAAAAAATGATGTCATCAACAAAAACTTCAATAATCACTCTTTATCCTGATCCATCTTGAAATACAAATTGTTGTCAGTAGTACCTTTATTGGATCCAAGCTTCAACAAGTATTTATCTAGTCTTGCATACCAAGCTCTAGGGGCTTGTTTGAGTCCATATAGTGCTTTCTTCAACCGAAAAACCATGTCTTTTTCATCAATCAGTTGAAATTCATCTGGTTGCTCAACATAAACTTCTTCTTCTAACTCACCATTAAAAAATGTTGACTTCACATCCATTTGATAGACTCTGTAATTATTGAAAGTAGCATAAGCAAGAAATAACCTTACAACTTCAATTCTGGCAAGATGGGCAAAGGTTTCCTCAAAACCAATACCTTCCAACATTATAGTTCTAGTAGCATCTAGAATTGTTTTGTTCTTTCTTTCAAAAAATCCGTTTTGTTGAGGGGTCTGGGGAGGAGATAACTATCTTTTGATTCCATGCTCTTCACAAAATGTATTGAACTCATGGGAAGTGAATTCATCGCCTCTATCTGATCTTAAGAATCTGACCTTCAAATCTATCTCATTTTATACCAAAGCTTTGAAACATTTGAAATTTTCTAGAGCTTCATGTTTTTCTCTCAAGAAAGCAACCCATATCATCCTAGAATAATCATCAATGATCACCATAAAGTAACTTTCTCCTTGTATAATTTTGATTCTAGATGGAGCACATAGATTAGTTTGAACTAACTCCAATACTCCATTGGAATGATGTTGTTTGCTTCGAAAATAAATTATTTTCTGCTTTCCCATCTGACATTCCTTACATATAGTGTTAGTAGGCTTCAATAACTTAGGTAGATCTTTGACTGCTTGAGTGGAGCTTACTTTGACAATGTTATCAAAATTCACATGACACAGCTTCCTATGCTAACCAGCTTACATCAACATGAGCAAAAATAAATTTTCACTAGCAACACTTAAGTGAAAAATATTACCTCTTGTCTTTGTACCTAAAGAAATTACATTTCAAGAGCTTCCCAATATCTTGCACTTACCATCTTTGAACTGAAGATTGTATCCCTTGTCTACCATCTGTCCAACACTCAACAAGTTATGCTTCAATCCTTCAACATAAATAACATCATCAGTATTACATTTACCACCAAGAGAAATAGTGCCTCTGCCACAAATCACACTAGCATTGTTATGTCCAAATCTTACAACACCACCATCATAATTTTCCAAGCTTGGAAAATTGGTTTTCTCACCAGTCATATGATGTGAGAATCTTCTATCAATCACCCATTCATCCTTTTCATCAATTTTGGCTGCAAGAGCTTTCTCAATATTTTGATTGTTAGCAGATTCAGTGGACACCATACCATTTTTATTGATAGAAATGAATACCCATCCATCTTAATTTCTAGTTTCTTTATCAGATTCATCATCAGTAACACCTTCTTCAATATAATAACATTTATTTTGAAATCTGGACTTGTCAGGTTTATACTTAGAAACTCTTTCAGGACACCTTGATACAAAATGACCTATCTTACTGCAAGAGAAACATTTAATAGGCAACTTTCCTTTGTACTTACCATGTCCTCTACATTCTCTTTTCACAATCAATTCTTCTAGTTCTTCTAGCTCTCTTTCTTCATCTTCAATCTATCTCATCTCATCTTCATACTTGAATGTCTTTCTAGAAATTTCTCTTGGATCATATCTTTGTTGGCTTTTTCCGGATACAGTAGCTTTAAATCCAGATTTTGTCTTAGGAGTAGACTCACCTAATTCACTCAACTCAAAGGCAGCTAGTTTACCAATCAACATGTCTCTTGTCACATTTTTTTTTGTCTTGAGCTCTTCAATATCATGAGCTTTTGTTTTGTAAGAGGCAGACACTAATCTTATCACTTTAGCCACAATCTCATCTTCTTCCATAACTCCATTGGAACACCTGATACCCATCACTAGTTCATTTACCTTCTTAATGAAAGCAACAATGTTTTCATCTTCAAGTTCTCCCACTTTCCTTTCAGACTTGTTAGCTTAGAAATCTTCACTTGTGCATCTCCTTCATACAATGTCTCCAATTTCTTCCAGATCTCATGTGCTATCTTCAAACCTATCACATTTGTCATCTTTGAATCTAACAAAGCACTCAATAATGCTTCAATAGCCCTGACATTGATTTCAACTTCTTTGATCTCATTAGCAGTAGTAGGACCATTCTAAGGAATATTATATCTATTCTTTGTAATCTTCTAGAAGGGTTCACCAATGCACTTCAAATGACACTCCATTTTGATCTTCCATAGAGACTAATTTGTACCATCGAATTTGGGACTATCCTTCTTGTATGATGCCATCTCGGATCACCTCAAGCTATTAAACTTCTTTAGAGGAATCTGCTCTGATACCAATTGTTGTAAAAACAAGGATAGACAACTGAGAGGGGGGTGAATCAATTGTTACAAAATTTAAACTTATTCAACCTTTAATCAATCTTTAATCTTAGATATGATAATTAATAGTGGAAGCATAAATCAAAAACACATCAGAAACACATGAACACCAAGATTTTATACATGGAAACCCTATTAGGGGAAAAACCACAGTGGATGTTAGTCCACAAGATTATACCATATTAGAAGTATAATGAAAAATGAATAAGAAATGCACATGCATTCAGGCACATTTCCTAGGGCTGACTGCTCAAAGGAAATGCTCACTGCCTTACATAAAATAATCAGATTAAATCCATCTGATGAGGGTGAATTGAGAAATTAACTTCTACAAAAGCTTGATGATGATTCGAGTCAAGCGCATAAACACTTCTTCACACTCTGCTCTGAAATCAAATGATCTGATCTTTATTCACACATTTTACATGCATTCATTGAAAAAAAATCACACATACATCTTGAAATGAAGAAACAATCACTCTTAAATATATGCTACATGAATTTACATCAACAACTCTGTCGGCCACAAATAAAGAATAAATTACAACTGTTAGCCCAATTCATGAATAAATCTCAATGTGTACCAACATAAGTTGGTCACATAGTAATGAAAACCTAAATAAACATCCTCAAACATTCCAAACAATAAAATATTAATCCATAAGGATCTGCAACATGCTACCACCATCATGTCGGCCAAGAACATGAAAAACTCAAACACACAAAGGAAAATCTTTGATCACGAGTACATCAATCAATGCGGAAGTACCATAATGATAGATCATAATCTAGAAACATCGCTGAACATCACACTAGCATACACAACAACTCAATTTACCATACTTGCATTCTCTTCTTCCAGAAACACCTGCTATAGTAACAAAATAACTATAGGAACTCATAAACTCATTACTTTCTCCAATCTTGATGTGTACCACTAAAACTTCTAGGAAAGATACTAGATATGGTCAGCAACAAACCCTTTAATGCATGACCTCTGATTATCAACATACACAACTTCTCACCATTCAGATCTTCATAGCTTCACATACTACCTACAACATATTTATTCTAATTTTCTCAATATCCTCGACATATATAGCCTTCAAAATGATCAATGCTAATAGTTTTGAAATTAATGACAACCACATATCAGCAAAACAATCGAAACATCCAACAATATAGAATTTATATTCTATACATTGTATATATATTAAATATATTATATATTATATAATATATTTAATACATAGTCTCCCTTTGAAATTAAGGCAGGGTTTGAGCTATAAAGTCCTCAACAAAACGGATATCCATTTGCTATATAATAAATTTATTATAAATATATTATAATATATTTCATATATACTATATATTATATAATATCTATTATATAGTATATTTATATATTGAATATATTATATGTTATATAATATATCTAATACATAGTCTCCCTCTGTCTCCCTCTCATATCTTTAATATATATATTTAATAATTATATATTAAAGAAAGAGAGAGAGAGAAATACCTAAAAGGGATAGAGGGAGAGATAGAAATACCTAAGAGGGAGAGAGGGAGGGAGAGAGGGAGAGAGGGAGAGAGGGAGAGAGGGAGAGAGGGAAAGACCTGAGAGAGAGAGATGGAGGGTGAGGGAGAGTGAGAGAGAGAGGGAGAGGCAGAGTGAGAGAGAGAGGGGGAAGTGGGAGAGAGAGGGAGAGGGAGAGAGAGAGAGCAGGAGAGAGAGAGTGAGAGTGGGAGAGAGGGAGAGAGAGGAGAGAGAGGGAGAGGAGAGGGAGAGAGGGAGAGAGAGGGAGAGAGGGAGAGAGGGAGCTGACCTGAGAGGGAGAGAGGAGAGAGGGAGAGAGGGAAAGACTTGAGAGGGAGAGAGGTAGATTAAGAGAGAGATATGGTGAGAGTGG
>CM021103.1:442244405-442264069 GCA_007115665.2 Sequoiadendron giganteum | reverse complement strand
TTTCCAACCTTTTTCCAATAGAATCATAATGGTTCATAACTAAATTTCAACTTCCAAATGTTCATATTCCCATTTGACAACAAAATGTAAAAGTTTCTTTGTGCAACATGACAACATTTGACATATTTTGCAACAAGACCCCTAATGACTCAAAACCAACTCAAACACTTATGAAATGGTCTTATAAGACATTATTACATGCAATTGACTTAATAAAAAAAACAATTTCAACATTTGACCCCTCTTGGGGTATGAAAAACTATGGTGCCCCTATGCCAAGTTAGGAGGCTTCAAGTCAGCTGGCATGGTACTCAGACTTGGCTCAATTATTTCACAAAAAAAATCAATACATACTGATTCATTAGGTCTATTTAATACTATCATAGAAAATAGAAATTTCATCAACCTATCATGAAAATCATAGGAGGATTCACCCTCAAATATTCTTATATCATATAATGCATCAATAGGTGACATGGATTCAACTTTTCTTTTAAACTACACTTCAAATCCTTCTTGGATATGTAGGTATCTATTCTCAAACAAGCACAAATTGTCATTTGATATTCCTTCAAGTTGATCAATGAAAAGAATTCTTAGCTCATGTCATGAACATATGGAATGCATTGGTAAACTAGAAAAGAAATATTTAGCAACATTTTCAAAATTTCTCACAAAAAGTCTCATAATAACATCCTCTTCTTCTACTTGATAGTCTTCCATCAAATTAATGAGATTATGTAAATGTTAAGATGTTGATTCTTCGAGATCTCATCTAAACTTAGGTAAGTATTCATTAATTTTTCTTGGGATAGAGTGTGGATAACCTTGGATTAGAGTGTGGATAACCTTGGATTTTATTGAAATCCAAAGGGTTATACCTTTCGTTAGAGAACAGATTTCTTTGAGGATATGATTGTGTTTTAGGAATGACATTATAGCTTGTAGAGGGAGAACCAGATTAGTTACACATATTTGCAAATGAAAATTCATTCCCTCTACAACTATTTACCTCTCAACATCCTTTTGTCCCTTTATTGTAGTTCTTATTTTCACTTAATAGGGAACCAATTCTATCTTTTAGACTTTTCAAACATGGTTTTCAGATCTAAAACTCTCTTCACATCTTCATTAGGTTCTTTGGATAGAGTCACCACCTCTCTTCATAGAGGACTGAAATTCAAGCAGTATGAAGTTCTGTCAAAGATTAATTTTATTCAGGGTCTTCTCCAACAACAAAGAGACACCTAAATTCTTTCAAATTTGTTGCAACATAACCCCTTCTAGGTCTAAAACTTAAATATTTGAACCAGATGTTCAGACTCATCAAATTCTTTGACTCTTTCCTCATACATCTTTCACAGTCCGTAGCAGGGTCACCAATCTATTTGTGTTTTTTAAATACCAAACTGATCTCTCAAATAACCTATGAAATTTCCATCTTCCAATGGTTATCGATTTGGAGGGATTGACCAATGAATGAGTGAAAGCTATAATAACTTTCCTCCAACACTTTGGACTCTGCAAAACTTGGTAGGTGATCCCTACAATGTATCTTTAGATCCTCTTTTTCTAATTATCTCACACATTGTAAATAACAAATTCATTCCCCTTATCACCACTTGATAGATAATCATTTTAAAGACTTGTAAGATTTTTAAAGTATTTAACATTCAAAGCAAGATAATGAATATTTCAACATGAACTTCATGAAATAAAACCTTAACTAAAATGGAAATTCAATAATTGTTTGTTTGAAGGAAAGAAGGATACAGGGAAATGTAAATTCAAACATAAAGCATAGATCAGTGCCCTATCCTAGGGTATGGAGTATAACTTAAGAGATATCAATGTGTAGAAAATTTTTAATCCTAACATCAGGAGCTAATACAACAATTCCTTAAAATATTGTACTCAAATATCCTTAACCAAAACTACTTATTAGATCCCTGCATTCAAATTACACAAACCTATGACTTCATCAAAGTGATTTAACTAATTCTTTGAATTAGAATAGAGATAAAATCATACATTAATTGGAACACAATAAAGATCAATTGAAATATATTTGATTATTTTTCATTCATGATTTATACAATGAATACATGAGGAGAGAATTGGCTCAAAATAATGTCATTATTTTATTCAAAAGTGTTGGAACTATATATAATATTAAATTTGTAGAAAGAATAAATCAACATCCTAAAACATGACTCAACTTCTATTTCTGTGTCTTTTACAATTTACAAAATTCTTCTTTGGAAATGAATCAACCTCCCTTGTTACAAAGAACAACTTCTAACTTAAGATAAAGGAGAATAAAATAGAAAATCCTTAAAATCAATCTACCATTGACACATGGCACACTAAACTCCCTTTGATTTGCAATTGACTTGCATTTAGAAGATGCCTCTTCATACTTAATTTTCCCTCCTTCTTTGCACCTAAAATTTGTGCATTCTTTTCAACTTGCAAATCTTGTGTAACCCTTTTACCTACTTGTAAAAACATGTTTACTAGCTATTTCTACTTTGCAGTCAAAAAATATCACCCTTGAGTAAAAACCCACATACCCATCTACCCCTTTTTGATTTGTAGGTAAATGTTTTTACCCATATGATGTTAAATTCATTACTAATACTTAAAACATGATTTGAATCATGCATTGTAACCATATGGAGCCTTCATTTCATTTTTCACTTGGTATGACATTTTGTGAGAGCTTTCAAAAACCATTTCAAGAATAAAAAAAATTTCACCCAATCATTATAACAACAATAGGAAACAAATGGGAGGTAATAAAAGTACATTGCAACTCAAAAATAGCTCCAAAATTGGCCACAAGAAGTTGCAGGTCGTGATTATTGCATCTGGGACATTTTTGAGCTTGCTGACAGCTAGAAAATGCATAAAACATTACTAAAATTTCTACCCAAGCACGTGAAATGGTTCATGCATCCTTTTTCAAGTAAAAAAAAACATTTTCCAAGCTCTATACACCCCCAAAAATCCCTTCAATACATCTACATTCCCAGTACACTACTTCTCCAAACCCCCGCAAGGCTTCATTGTAGCAACAATTCCTTATGCTAGATAGAGTGAAAACCATATGAGAATAAAAGAATAAATGTTCTATTGTTTTAAACAAATATTTTCCAACATAAAAATCCTTCATTTCATTCTCCCCGCACCCCACAAATCTTCATTGGCGGCAACATTTGATGTAGTGGGTTGGCGGGGAAAGAAGAAAACTTTATAATATTTGCAAATTTTGCAATGTATTAAGTATTATATTTTCCCTCTCCAAATGAGATGTGCACTTCCCTAGGATTTACTTGAATGAAGATTCAAAATTTTGTGTGAAATCCATTGACCAATAGGAAGAGAGAATTAAATCTTTCTTTTGACATAAACATTTGAAAATGTATTTCAAATTTTCCCTAAATGCCTTTTAGCATTTGCATAGTATTTAAAATATTTAGAACATTTAAATATTAGCATTTGAAACATTAGGAAAAATGCAAATTTTAATTTCGCTTACCAATCAAATGATGAAAATTCATTGCACACAAACAAAGACCCTTGGAGCCAAGATTTTTTGTTAGCAACCATAATTAATTAAATAAAACATGAGTTTTAAATCAAATTTTTTCTAGCAACCCAAATTTTGGTACCTCCTTTGCAAATGGGCTTGCCAGAAGTGTTTGATGCATTAGATAGGCATTAAAATAATGCATCATCTAGCATCTATTTTTTATGAAACTCGAATTGGAGATGTTTTAGGTCAAAATGAAAAATGGGTTGCCTTCAGAATTTTGAAATTTGCAACTTTTCATAACACCAAATTTAGCTCGATTATAGTAAAAAAAACATTAAATAGCCCATTAGACCTCATCTTAGAAGCATGAAACTGAACACACACACTACCATATTTGCTAAGAAACTTTCTACCATGTACGGATTTTCAAGATGACCTCTAGTTACAAAATTTTAATCAATAAAGATGGGTTCTCGAGTAGATTTTTCAAGAAGTAGACCTACCTCTGTCGTCAAACTGAAAGGGCATAGGCACTTCAAATTTTCAAAATTTGAAGGTGCCATTAGAATCATTGACCCTATACACTCCTAAATGATATACCCTAATCCCAATAAACTATATCATATACCCTATACTCTAAACCCTACACTCACCCCTAGGTCATAAAATCTATACACTCTAGACCCTAAACATTATACCTTCAACCCTCAAGGTTCCCAAACCCTCAAACATAAACCTTATAACTCAATCCTATAATGTCAACATTAAATAATATACTCAACCCTATACCCTTTACTCTCAACCCTAAAACCTATACCCTCAACCCTAAACCCTGAACCCTATCCCTCTACCCTAGGCATTAAAGCCTATAGGCTAAACACTCAACCCTATACCATATACCCTCTTGACCCTAAACCCTATCCCTCAACCTTCAATCCTAAGGGACCTATATAATAAAATCTCAATCATATATAGTCAACCCTATACCCTATACCCTCAACCATCAACCCTCAACCCTCAACCCTAAACCCTATCCCTCAACTCTAGGCCCTAAATCCTATTGGATGAACCCTCAACCCTATACACTCCTAAATGATATACCTTAAACCCCGTATAGTATATCATATACACTATACTCTAAACCCTACTCTCAGCCCTAGGTCATAGAACCTATACACTCTAGACCTTAAACCTTATACCTTCAACCCTCAAGGTTTCAATACCCTCAAACCTACACATTATAAGGTAATCTTATACTCTCAACCCTAAACCATATACTCAACCTTATAACCTATACCCTCAACCCTCAACCATAAACCCTAAATATTATCCCTCAACACTAGGTCTTAAAGCCTATAGGCTAAACCCTCAACCTTATACAATATATACTCTTGATCCTAAACCCTATCCCTCAAACTTAGACCCTAATTCCTATATAATAAACCCTCAAGAATATACAATCAACCCTATACCCTATACCCTCAACCCTAAACACTAAACTCTATCCCTCAACCCTAAGCCCTAAAACCTATTGGATGAACCCTCAACCCTATACACTCCTAAATGATATACACTAAACCCTATACACTAAATAATATAACCTATACTTTAAACCCCACACTCAGCCCTAGGTCATAAAACCTATACACTCTAGACCCTAAACCTTATACCTTTAACCCTCAAGGCTCCTACACCATCAAACTTAAACCTTATAACTCAATCATATAATCTCAAGCCTAAACCATATACTCAACCCTATACCCTCAACCCTAAACCCCATCCCTCAACCATAGGAATTCAAGCTTATAGGTCAAGAACCCTCAACCTTATACCATATACCCTCTTGACTCTAAATATTATCCCTCAATCTTAGACCCTAAGGCCTATATAATAAACCCTCAACCATATAAATTCAACCTTATACCCTATACCCTCAACCCTATCCATGTTGCAAGTATGAAGGTGTTGTCATTGATGTCAGTAGGGTGTCTACTACTTGGTGTTTCCATTGATTTCAACTATGTGTTAAGGAAGTTGTTGCATGATGAAGTTGTCGGGGATATTGATAAAATTGTGAAAAAAAGGAAAACAGGTTGTTGCAGGTTGTGCATGTGTAGTTGAGATATATTGAGGAAGTGTTGTGAGTACATGGAGTAATATTTATGTTGTACTATTTGGAGATGAGTTGGAATAATGTAATTAGATGAGATGGTGTCTCTGGTACTTGGTTTCTGAGTGCTTTTGATAAAATTTGATAAACAAAGTAAACAGTGTGTGCAAGTGTTCAAAATGTGCTATAGTATTGTTCTCTGTGTTTCTTCTAAATTGGTGCTATGTTTGTGTGGATCTAATATGTTGTTCAAGGTTGTTAGAGGTTTCTATATTCAAAATTTGGGTTTCTAGATCATTGTGAAGAGTGAGATATTTTCATGATTATGTGAACTAGTTTTTCAATGATGTTTTTTGTGGCTTGGGAGAAATGTACTTGCCCTGCATTTCTTCACTATTTGGCTTCACTTTGTGCAGATTTGGGAAGTTTCTTATAATATTTTTATCTTTATGCATTCAAGGTTTTACTTGATTTGGTACAGTACAAAGTGAGTTTCATTTGTTAGTGTGTGAATAAGGTTTATCAGTTGTTCTGAGTTGAAGTATATGTATGATGCAAGTTTGGATAAAGTTTTTGATGAATATTAGGTATTTCAAGGATTATTATAGATTGTGTTCAAGTGAATTTTTCTTTCCAAAACTTACGAATTAATTTTAGGAAGCATGTACTTAATTTTTTATGGTGTTTAGCATGGGTATTGACCGACCTTGTGTTAACACTACATGCAAGGTTTGTAAAAGTGTGTTGAAATGTGTTGGGATATATTTGGGTCCTAATTAAGGATTTATATGGGTCACCTTTATTCCTATCCACCATGGGAATATTTAGGTGCCGACCTAATTTGAATTTGTATGTATAATAGATAGTTGCCAACTTTGGAGAAGGTGTTTTAGGTTGAGGTTGACATAAATAAGTGTGGTATTTTTGAGAGATGCAAGAGATAATCAAAATAGAGACAAAATAGATGCGAGATCTATGTGAGTGATGTGTGTGATATAAATTTGAGAAGAGTAGTGTGAAATTCAAAGCGTTTGATTCCTAAAGGCAGTGAGCTGAAGGTTTCTACAATTATTCATACAATATTATGAAACTATGAGAGAAATTGTGGTGGATTCCTTGTTGCATTGAGAAGTATTCTCTATGTAACATTTCTCTTCTATCTTCTTGTATTCTTTATACTACTAAAATCTATGAGTCTGAAGACTACTAAAGATGTTTGGGATAAGCTAGAAATCATTTATGAAGGAGGTCCAAAGGTCAAACAAGAATAGTTGCAAAATCTAAAGGAATAGTTTGAAATGATGTGAATGTCTGAGGATGAAACAATTAAAGTCTACATAAAAAGAGTTGATGAGCTGGTAAGTGCTATGAGAGGTCTTGGTGCAATAGTTAAAGAATATAAAGTAGTAAAGGAAGTTATCAAATATCTTCCTGATTGTTACAGTGAAAATGTATATGCTATTGAGGAAATTGCAGATTTTGAAAATTATTCTAGAGATCAGTTGATTTGTACACTAACTGTATTTGACATGAGAAAACTTAGTTTGAAGAATGGTACAAAAGTAGAGAACTCTTTCAAGGATAGTAAATCAAAGAGGGTTGAAGATTCAGATGGAGAAGATCTCGACGATGTGGAAGCTAACTTTGTAAGAAAAATGGATAAGGGCACTGGTAAGTATAAAGGTAAACTACCTTTCAATTTGTTTAGTTGTGGTGATATAGGTCATTATGCTTCAAGATGTCCAAAAAGAGCTATAAACAATAAGAATAAGGAGAACAAAGGAAATATGATTAAAATAGATTACTATGTTAGAGAAGATGTTGGTATTTTTGATGATGAATCTGAATATGGAGATTTTGATGATAATGAATCCTTTGTTTTGGCTATAAAAGAAGAATTGGGTTATGCTAACCCTCAAAGTTGTGTGAAGCAAAGTGTTCTGAAGATGAAAGATAAGGTTGAAGGTACTTTGGTATCTTCTTTTCATGCTAAAGAGGATAAGAATTATAGGGCTGTTGATAGTGGCTATTCTAATCACATGACCAAAGACAAAAGTAAGTTTGTTAAACTTGAAAAGTATGATGGAGGATTAGTTAAATTTGGAGATGATTCAGGAGCTAAGACTTGTGGAATAGGTTCAATTAGTTTTGATGGAAAGCATAAAAATAACAATGGTTACTATGTTAAGGGCTTAAGGCATAATCTTCTGAGTGTTGGAAAAATTTGTAGCAAAGGATATAATCTAGTTTTTAAGGGTGAAACATGTGAGATCATAAAAGGGTTCAAAATTGTGATTGTTCCTTGTAAGAGAATAGATGGAAACATTTATCAACTTAAGGGTGTTGATGGTCATTTATTTGTGTATCTAATTAGTGACAGTTGGTTATGGCACCAAAGGATGTGTCACATGAATTTTGATAATTTGGAAAGAATTAGTTCAGTTCATGTAGTCAGAGATTTATCAAGAATAACAAAGCCTGTCAATGCTATTTGTGAGAGTTGTCAATTTGGAAAAAAAATGAGTATTTTCAAAGGAAATGAACAATTTGCTACCAAATTACTAGAATTAATACATATAGATATTTTTGGTCATACAAGTGTGAGAAGTCTACAAGGTGACATGTATTTTATGCTTTTGATTGATGATTACTCTAGAATGGCATGGGTTATTCTAGAATGGAGTGGAATGACATGGGTTACTTAGTGAATATGATGCATTAGATAAATTCAAAATATTTAAAGCTATGGTTGAAAATGAAATGGATTTGAAAATAAAATGTTTGAGGTTTGATAGAGGTGGAGAATTCACCTCCAATGAGTTTAACATGTTTTGTGAAGTTCAATGAATAAAGGCACACTTGCCTGCCCCTAGAAATCCTCAGCATAATGGAGTTGTTGAAAGGAAAAATACATGACTATTCAAGAAGTTTCTAGGACTATGATGAAAGAGGAAAATCTACTGATACTATTTTTTGCATACTTAATATAGTTCAAGAAAAAAGTACCAACACAAAGACTCCCTATGAGCTATGGTATGGAAGGATTTCTACTATGTAGTACTTTAGAGTATTTGGAAGCAAATGTTATATCAAGAGAGATGAAAAAAAAAATAGGAAATTTTGATGCAAGATTTGATGAAGCTATCTTCCTTGGATATTCTACTAGAAGGAAATACTACATATGTTACAAGAAAAGGTTGAGAAAGATAGTTGAAAGTACAAATGTGAGGGTTGATGAAAATTTGTAGAATTCAATTGCAGTAGATGGGTATGTATCAGATGAACCTGATTGCAAAGAAGTAGAATAATAAAAATCTAATGGAAAAGAAGCTTATAATGAAGAGGAAGAAGCTCTGGAGAAGACCCGTAAGACCCCTAAGTATGTACAAAAGAATCATTCTGAAGATTAGGTCATTGGAGATAAGAGGAAGGAGTATTGACAAGAAGGAGAGTTCTTGAAGATTAGGTCAATTTGTGTTTACTTTCTAAAGTTGAACCTAAAATAGTGAGTGAAGCATGCAAAGATGAACATTGGATGAAAGAAATGGAAGAAGAACTCATGCAGATTGAAAAAGAATCAAACTTAGGAATTGGTTCCTAGACCAACAAACAAGAAAATAATTGGAACTAAGTGGGTATTCAAAAACAAGATGAATGAGAATGGAGAAGTGGTTAAGAAATTTAGAAAGACTTGTGTGTAAGGGTTACTCACAAGTGGAAGGAATAGATTTTGAGGAGACATTTTCTCTTGTGGCTAGGATGGAATCTATCAAAATATTTTTAACATTTACATGACATAAGGACTTTAAAGTTTATCAGATGGATGTGAAGTCTGCTTTTTTGAATGGTGAATTGGAAGAAGAGGTTTACATGGAACAATCAGAAGGATTTCAGTTGTCAGATCAACCAAATATGGTCTATAGATTAAAGAAGGCATTATATGGATTGAAGAAAGATCCCAGAGCTTGGTATGCAAGATTGGACATATATTTTATACAACAAGGATTTAATAAAGGGGTCAGTGCAAGATCATGGGGGTCCAAACTAGGCCTCTAAGTGGCGATGAAAATTCAGAAAATTAGAGTTAGGCAACTTGAAATAAAAATTTGAATAGGTTATTAACATAATTTCAAAAATATGTAACAAAAAAAGTTGTAGAAAATTGAATTTAGTTTATAGGCTAATAGTCCTTTTTTGGAAAAAAGGTAAATCTGTTTTATGAAAATTTCAAATTTCAATGCAGTGGTACTAAATTTTTCAAGAAAAAGATAAGAAGAAGGTGTATATCTAACCACCTTAAGTACAAGAAAAAATAAATATATTTTTTTGAATCTTTCAATATAAGAAGAGGACACATGCCCTGATGTGCCGATTTTTTTTGTAATTTTTTCCATGTAAATAATTAGCTATGATTTTTTTATTATAACTTTTCAAAATTATTAAAGCGTATGTGTTTGACCACCATAACTTGGTCAAATTTATGAAATTCATTTTTTTAATCCTATAGTATATAAAGCATAGAATGTGGTGCATCTTGTACGTTCAAAAAATGTTAATTAGTTTGAAAGTTATAGAAGTTTTTCAATGATCCTATCAATCAAGACTTTAGTTGTAATATATGTAGCAAATGAATAATAATTATTTATTATATTCAAAATAAGGCATAACTTATATTGGTGGAAAGTTGACAATTTTTTCTATAAACCCTTTTCATTTCATGAAATTTACATTAAAAAAGTTGTCAACCACAAGGGCAAACTTCAAAAAACTAAGCAAATTTTAAAAACACATTTTCTAGTATGACTTTCCAAGTTAGGAAATCTCAAACCAAATCTTGAGCCAAATCTCGAGCCTATAGATTATGTCATAAAAAATAAAGATCCGTTAATTGTATTATTGATAATACATATATATATAATATGTATTATGTATTATGTATTTATAACATATATTTATAGTATATAATATTATCTATTATATATAATATTTAATATATTATGTATTATATTATACATTATATTAATATTATGTAATATATATTATATAATATATTTAATAAAAGGTATGTATTATACACTACATAGTATATATTATATATTTATTGGTGTGTATACAGTTCACAAGAGAGAGAGAGAGAGAGAGCGAGTGGGAGGGACTTGAGAGAGAGAGAGAGAGAGAGAGAGAGAGAGAGGGGAGGAGGGAGAGAGGGGAAGGAGAGAGAGATATATATAGTTGAGAGGGAGAGGGAGGGTGGGGAGAGGGGGGGAGAGAGAGAAGAGAGAAATAATTGAGAGGGAAGAGAGAGAGTTGAGAGGGAGGGAGGGAGAGAGAGAGGAGAGAGAGAGAGAGGGAGGGAGAGGGAATTGAGAGTGAGAGGAGAGAGAGAGAGAGAGGAAGAGAGAGAGAGAGGGAGGGAGGGAGGGAGAGGGAGGGAGAGAGAGAGTTTTCCCATGTTGGGATCCTCTAGAATAAGAAGTGATGCAACCATAAAAAAAAACTATTACAAATCAATTCAATATTCATGCCATTAAAAACTTCAATATTAATAACACGTCATTAGATCCTTCATGTAAAAGGTATAAAATCACCATGAATAAGAATCATTATCTTTCAAGAATGATAGATAAACAAGAACATTATGTACACCATAGGGGTTTGATGCAACCTTCAAACAAAATACTTACAAGACAACAAGATACATGTTCATTAGATTGTTCATATGAAATCTATACAATAATCATGATCAACAAATAAGACATCACTCAACCATGATTCATGAATATACACTATATATGCACGCTATATATGAACAAACACTAAATTAATAGATTATTTAATATTTATTACTAAATTTTTGTCTCATCATTATATTATTATATTCATAAATTCAACACTAAAAATATCCATCCAACAAAATTCTTTATAAAAATATGCATCTAAGGTCAAATTCTTTATAAAAATAAGATCATTTTCTTAATAAAGTTTTGTGGCTCTCTCTTGCATCTCTTCATTTCTTTGTGTTTTCCTTTTTAGAATGGGACTATCTCCTTTCCTCTAGCCATCATTAATACTCATCCAAGTCCACTTCCATGGACCTAATCACATCAACAACATTTTGCATATTTGATGCAAAACACCTCAATAATGGGTGAACACATTCTTCATTTTGAATAGTGTTAACTTGATCCTGAATGGTTCTAACATTCACATGATTTTTTTCTCAAAAATGAGCACCATCGGATGCAAGTGGTGGAGGTGGGGGGTTACGAGGTGGAGTGGGTGGAGCTGGAGGGAATGGATCCATGATTTAGATATAAGTGAACTTGCATTAATTTGTAATTTCAAAACATGTAAGATACATGTTTAAAAATCCCCTTAAACCATTCAATATAAATGACTTAATTGAATACAAATGAAAAAATGTGTAAAGCTCATTTATGTCTAAGGAATGTAAATGAAATTTTTTTTTGTTAAAGTGATGTGAAATCTCATTTAGAAATACAATAAATTTTTACCTCACTGTAATGTGGAAATGTTAAGCTCCAAATTGATTCAACAAAGGTGGAAGTGTCAAGATCCAAATTTCCAATACTTAGTGAATCTGTATACATAGTTAGTAATGGTTAAACAAAAATTGTCCCAACAACCATAGGGAAATGGGCTAAGTTAATGGCTAATAATCAATGGGTTGTGTAGGAGGCTATCATATAGTGTGATACAATATGATAACCTCCCACATAGCCCATCGATTATTACCCATTAACTTCACCCATTTCCCTATGTCTAATAGGACAAGTCTTGTTTGGTCAGTACTAACAATGGATCTAAATTCACTAAGTATTGGAAATTTAGAGCACTTCCAACAAGGGTCATTTCTATTTTGAGAGCTAAGGAGAGTCAAAAGAATTAAAAAATTAAAAAATAAAATTGTTTAGCAAATAAATGCTAACTTAAGAATAAGCAACCAAGCAAGAATTTAAGAAACAAGAGAGTAAGTGATAAAGAAGAAGGAAAAATAGACAATAATGTAAAATAGTTTAAATAAATGCAGAAAGGGGGTAATGAAGGTTCAATTTTTTTGTTTGATGTTTTTTTTGTTTTCCACTAACTAGGGTTTGAATTTTTTTTGTAGGTTTATATAGAAATGAAAAAATTCAACAAAACTACAAAGAATGCAAAAAAAACCTAAATTAATCATTAATTAGCAAAAAAATAGAAAAAAATACAAAAAAAAACCTGGAACACATCGGATTGTTGCGGACGATGGAGGTCGCTACTCAACTTGTAGCATTGTAAAAATGAGGTAGGGTTCGAGTTATAAAGTTCTCATTGAAACGAATATCCATTTACTATATAATAAATTTATTATACATAAATATACTATAATATATTTCATATATACTATATATTATATATAATATATACTATGATATATATGTTGGAAAAACAAGGATATACAACTAAGAGGGGGGGTGAATCAGTTGTTACAAAATTTAAACTTATTCAACCTTTAATCTTAGATCTAATAATTAATAGTGGAAGCATAAATAAAAAACACATAAACACCAAGATTTTATATGTGGAAAAATTGCTAGGGGAAAAACCACGGTGGATGTTAGTCCACAAGATTAAACCATGTTAAAAGTATAATGAAAAATGAATAAGGAATGCACATGCATTCAGGAACACTACTAGAGCTCACCACTCAAAGGGAAGGCTCACTGCCTTACATAAAGTAATCAGATTAAATTCATCTAATGAGGGTGAACTAAGAAATTAGATTCTACAAAATCTTGATGACAGTTCTAGTTAGGCACAAAAACACTTCTTCACACTTCGCTCAATATTCTTCACACTTTGCTCTAAAATAAAATGATCTGATATTTATTCATACATTTTGCATGCATTCATAGAGCACACACCACATATACATCTCAAAATGAAGAAAGAATCACTGTTATATATCAGCTACATGAAATTACATCAACTATGTCGGCCACAAATAAAGAATAAATTACAATTGTTGGCCACATTCATGAACAAATCTCAATGTGTACCAACATAAGTTGGTCACATAGTAATGAATACCTAAATTAACATCCTCAAACATGCCAAACATTAAAATATTAATCCATAAGGATCCGCAACATGCTACCACCATCATATTAGCCAAGAACATGAAAACCTCGAACACACAAAGGAAAATCTTTGATCACAAGTACATTGATCAACATAGACATATCACAATTATAGAGCATGATCTAGAAACATCATTGAACATCACAACAACATACACAACAACTCAATTTACCAAAATTGCATTCTCTTCTTCCAGAAACACCAGCTACAGTAATAAAATAATTGTAGGAACTTAGAAACTCATTACTTTCTCCAATCTTGATGTGTACCAATGAAACTTACGGACAACATACTCGATAGGCTCAGAAAAAAACCCTTTAATGTGCGACCTTTGATTATCAATGTACACAACTTTCCACCATTCAGATCTTCACAGCTTCACAGACTTCCTGCAACATATTTATTCTAATTTTTTCAATATCCTCAACATATACAACCTTCAGAATCATCAATGCTAATAGTGTTGAAATCAATGACAACCACATATTAGAAACACAACCAAAACATCCAACAATCTCCTCCTTTGGCATTGATGGCAACACATGATGTGAAAAATACCATCAACAAAACTATCAACAAAACTAACTCTTCACACAATATTCTTCTCCCCCTTTGTTCTACACTTCTCCCTTTAGATTTTACAAGGTTTTTCACATTAAACTTCTCCCCCTTTGACATCAATGGAAAAGGTAAACAAGATCTGAACAACATATCATCTGAATCATCTGACTACTCCCCCTGAGTAGCAACCACCACAACATCAATCTGAAACAAGATCTAACTGTAAGTGGACAGATTGATGCACAGACTTGCATCTTAGCTCAAATTATGAGGGGGAATCACCCCTAAATTTCCTTTGAGATACTCAAAAGTATCCTTAGGAAATAGTTTAGTAAAGATATCTTCAATTTGTTCCTTAGTGGGCACATATTCCAATTTGACTTCTTTGTCACTCACTTTGTCTCTCAAAAAGTGATACTTGATAGATTTATGTTTTGTCTTTGAATGTATCACTGGATTGTTGGAAATGTTTATGGCACTTGAGTTATCACGAAATATAGCAATAGTCTCATTATACTCAATTCTGATGTCTCCCAACATCTGTTTCATCCTTAATACTTGAGTGCAATTATTTGCAACAATAATATATTCTGCTTCAGTAGTAGATAAGGAAATGGAATTCTAATTTTTACTTAGCCAAGACACCAACTTATTCCCTAGGAAGAATGCACCACCACTTGTACTTTTTCTATCATCTACATCTCCTACCCAATCTACATCTGTAAAGGCATTCAGAGTAAAATCATCATGCTTAGGATACCAAAGACCAAAATCAGTTGTTCCTTTCAAGTATCTAAAAATTCTTTTTATTGTAGTCACATGTGATTCCTTTGGATCAGCTTGATATCTAGCAACCATACACACAACATTCATAATGTTTGGTCTATTCTGAGTCAAATATAGCAATCCAACAATCATTGACCTATACCTAGTTTGATTAGCCTTAGGAGAATCATCATTCTATGTTAATTTGCATCTAATTACCATGGGTGTACCAATTGGTTTTGAATCTTCCATGCCAAACTTTTTCTGTAACTCTTTTACATATTTGGACTGAGATATGATAATTCCATCATCTAACTGAGTTATTTACAATCCTAAAAAAAATGTCAATTATCCTATCATTGACATCTCAAATTAACTTTTTATTTCATCAACAAACTTCATGCATAAGTCATCATCACCTTAAAAAATGATGTCATCAACAAAAACTTCAATAATCACTCTTTATCCTGATCCATCTTGAAATACAAATTGTTGTCAGTAGTACCTTTATTGGATCCAAGCTTCAACAAGTATTTATCTAGTCTTGCATACCAAGCTCTAGGGGCTTGTTTGAGTCCATATAGTGCTTTCTTCAACCGAAAAACCATGTCTTTTTCATCAATCAGTTGAAATTCATCTGGTTGCTCAACATAAACTTCTTCTTCTAACTCACCATTAAAAAATGTTGACTTCACATCCATTTGATAGACTCTGTAATTATTGAAAGTAGCATAAGCAAGAAATAACCTTACAACTTCAATTCTGGCAAGATGGGCAAAGGTTTCCTCAAAACCAATACCTTCCAACATTATAGTTCTAGTAGCATCTAGAATTGTTTTGTTCTTTCTTTCAAAAAATCCGTTTTGTTGAGGGGTCTGGGGAGGAGATAACTATCTTTTGATTCCATGCTCTTCACAAAATGTATTGAACTCATGGGAAGTGAATTCATCGCCTCTATCTGATCTTAAGAATCTGACCTTCAAATCTATCTCATTTTATACCAAAGCTTTGAAACATTTGAAATTTTCTAGAGCTTCATGTTTTTCTCTCAAGAAAGCAACCCATATCATCCTAGAATAATCATCAATGATCACCATAAAGTAACTTTCTCCTTGTATAATTTTGATTCTAGATGGAGCACATAGATTAGTTTGAACTAACTCCAATACTCCATTGGAATGATGTTGTTTGCTTCGAAAATAAATTATTTTCTGCTTTCCCATCTGACATTCCTTACATATAGTGTTAGTAGGCTTCAATAACTTAGGTAGATCTTTGACTGCTTGAGTGGAGCTTACTTTGACAATGTTATCAAAATTCACATGACACAGCTTCCTATGCTAACCAGCTTACATCAACATGAGCAAAAATAAATTTTCACTAGCAACACTTAAGTGAAAAATATTACCTCTTGTCTTTGTACCTAAAGAAATTACATTTCAAGAGCTTCCCAATATCTTGCACTTACCATCTTTGAACTGAAGATTGTATCCCTTGTCTACCATCTGTCCAACACTCAACAAGTTATGCTTCAATCCTTCAACATAAATAACATCATCAGTATTACATTTACCACCAAGAGAAATAGTGCCTCTGCCACAAATCACACTAGCATTGTTATGTCCAAATCTTACAACACCACCATCATAATTTTCCAAGCTTGGAAAATTGGTTTTCTCACCAGTCATATGATGTGAGAATCTTCTATCAATCACCCATTCATCCTTTTCATCAATTTTGGCTGCAAGAGCTTTCTCAATATTTTGATTGTTAGCAGATTCAGTGGACACCATACCATTTTTATTGATAGAAATGAATACCCATCCATCTTAATTTCTAGTTTCTTTATCAGATTCATCATCAGTAACACCTTCTTCAATATAATAACATTTATTTTGAAATCTGGACTTGTCAGGTTTATACTTAGAAACTCTTTCAGGACACCTTGATACAAAATGACCTATCTTACTGCAAGAGAAACATTTAATAGGCAACTTTCCTTTGTACTTACCATGTCCTCTACATTCTCTTTTCACAATCAATTCTTCTAGTTCTTCTAGCTCTCTTTCTTCATCTTCAATCTATCTCATCTCATCTTCATACTTGAATGTCTTTCTAGAAATTTCTCTTGGATCATATCTTTGTTGGCTTTTTCCGGATACAGTAGCTTTAAATCCAGATTTTGTCTTAGGAGTAGACTCACCTAATTCACTCAACTCAAAGGCAGCTAGTTTACCAATCAACATGTCTCTTGTCACATTTTTTTTTGTCTTGAGCTCTTCAATATCATGAGCTTTTGTTTTGTAAGAGGCAGACACTAATCTTATCACTTTAGCCACAATCTCATCTTCTTCCATAACTCCATTGGAACACCTGATACCCATCACTAGTTCATTTACCTTCTTAATGAAAGCAACAATGTTTTCATCTTCAAGTTCTCCCACTTTCCTTTCAGACTTGTTAGCTTAGAAATCTTCACTTGTGCATCTCCTTCATACAATGTCTCCAATTTCTTCCAGATCTCATGTGCTATCTTCAAACCTATCACATTTGTCATCTTTGAATCTAACAAAGCACTCAATAATGCTTCAATAGCCCTGACATTGATTTCAACTTCTTTGATCTCATTAGCAGTAGTAGGACCATTCTAAGGAATATTATATCTATTCTTTGTAATCTTCTAGAAGGGTTCACCAATGCACTTCAAATGACACTCCATTTTGATCTTCCATAGAGACTAATTTGTACCATCGAATTTGGGACTATCCTTCTTGTATGATGCCATCTCGGATCACCTCAAGCTATTAAACTTCTTTAGAGGAATCTGCTCTGATACCAATTGTTGTAAAAACAAGGATAGACAACTGAGAGGGGGGTGAATCAATTGTTACAAAATTTAAACTTATTCAACCTTTAATCAATCTTTAATCTTAGATATGATAATTAATAGTGGAAGCATAAATCAAAAACACATCAGAAACACATGAACACCAAGATTTTATACATGGAAACCCTATTAGGGGAAAAACCACAGTGGATGTTAGTCCACAAGATTATACCATATTAGAAGTATAATGAAAAATGAATAAGAAATGCACATGCATTCAGGCACATTTCCTAGGGCTGACTGCTCAAAGGAAATGCTCACTGCCTTACATAAAATAATCAGATTAAATCCATCTGATGAGGGTGAATTGAGAAATTAACTTCTACAAAAGCTTGATGATGATTCGAGTCAAGCGCATAAACACTTCTTCACACTCTGCTCTGAAATCAAATGATCTGATCTTTATTCACACATTTTACATGCATTCATTGAAAAAAAATCACACATACATCTTGAAATGAAGAAACAATCACTCTTAAATATATGCTACATGAATTTACATCAACAACTCTGTCGGCCACAAATAAAGAATAAATTACAACTGTTAGCCCAATTCATGAATAAATCTCAATGTGTACCAACATAAGTTGGTCACATAGTAATGAAAACCTAAATAAACATCCTCAAACATTCCAAACAATAAAATATTAATCCATAAGGATCTGCAACATGCTACCACCATCATGTCGGCCAAGAACATGAAAAACTCAAACACACAAAGGAAAATCTTTGATCACGAGTACATCAATCAATGCGGAAGTACCATAATGATAGATCATAATCTAGAAACATCGCTGAACATCACACTAGCATACACAACAACTCAATTTACCATACTTGCATTCTCTTCTTCCAGAAACACCTGC
The DNA here is from genome assembly GCA_007115665.2 of Sequoiadendron giganteum. Taxonomy (NCBI): domain Eukaryota; kingdom Viridiplantae; phylum Streptophyta; class Pinopsida; order Cupressales; family Cupressaceae; genus Sequoiadendron; species Sequoiadendron giganteum. The sequence goes on along the minus strand of CM021103.1, from coordinate 442,245,203 downwards.
TATAGTAACAAAATAACTATAGGAACTCATAAACTCATTACTTTCTCCAATCTTGATGTGTACCACTAAAACTTCTAGGAAAGATACTAGATATGGTCAGCAACAAACCCTTTAATGCATGACCTCTGATTATCAACATACACAACTTCTCACCATTCAGATCTTCATAGCTTCACATACTACCTACAACATATTTATTCTAATTTTCTCAATATCCTCGACATATATAGCCTTCAAAATGATCAATGCTAATAGTTTTGAAATTAATGACAACCACATATCAGCAAAACAATCGAAACATCCAACAATATAGAATTTATATTCTATACATTGTATATATATTAAATATATTATATATTATATAATATATTTAATACATAGTCTCCCTTTGAAATTAAGGCAGGGTTTGAGCTATAAAGTCCTCAACAAAACGGATATCCATTTGCTATATAATAAATTTATTATAAATATATTATAATATATTTCATATATACTATATATTATATAATATCTATTATATAGTATATTTATATATTGAATATATTATATGTTATATAATATATCTAATACATAGTCTCCCTCTGTCTCCCTCTCATATCTTTAATATATATATTTAATAATTATATATTAAAGAAAGAGAGAGAGAGAAATACCTAAAAGGGATAGAGGGAGAGATAGAAATACCTAAGAGGGAGAGAGGGAGGGAGAGAGGGAGAGAGGGAGAGAGGGAGAGAGGGAGAGAGGGAAAGACCTGAGAGAGAGAGATGGAGGGTGAGGGAGAGTGAGAGAGAGAGGGAG